>VUQR01015627.1:37710-47870 GCA_015108515.1 Hemichromis elongatus | reverse complement strand
CCAGGGGGAATGGGGGGGGGGGGGGGGGGGGGGGGGTCTAGATTTCAGAATAGTTGATGAAAAAAAAAATCCAGTTGTTGAAACAATTATATTTGTAACTATGTTCATTTCTCCTGCTGTTTTTGATTAAAATGGTCACAATTCCCCTTGAATTAAAGCTGAGAGTCTGCACTCACATCCTGACACCACTCTGCTGGTGTAGAGAGGCAGTATTTGGCATCGTCCAAAATTTTTGAACCTTGCAACAACTTTGAAACGTTTCAAAGTTGTTGCAAGGTTCAAAAATTTGCTTTTACACTTGCTAGGCAAAGTCATCTGCTTGTTTATTCAAAAGAGAAGTTAGTCAGGATGTGGTAATACTAGCTGTGATGTTGACAGATTTGTTTAGTAACAACAACGTGCAAAGACAAGCTACTTGTCATATGGTATATACAGTACATTATATTTTGATTCTGACTAATACAGTGGAAGGACTTTGTAAGGTTTTGAGTTTCCGCTACAGTCACAAGCAGAGTAACATAAAAGATCCAATAAACCCTACAGTCCACTTCCCTAAACAGGAAAACCCCCTTTGCAGCACTCTGACCACAAAGTTTGTGTGCATGTTGTGTGCACCTTT
The DNA here is from genome assembly GCA_015108515.1 of Hemichromis elongatus. NCBI lineage: Eukaryota > Metazoa > Chordata > Actinopteri > Cichliformes > Cichlidae > Hemichromis > Hemichromis elongatus. The sequence goes on along the minus strand of VUQR01015627.1, from coordinate 47,251 downwards.
ACCTACCAACACTGTCCAACACTGACGCTTTATGGGTTGATGATCCTGTATATAACTACACACATTAACAATAGGATTTATGCATTTACGCTTTTGCCAAAATTAATACTGATGTATTCTAATCGATTTTGGTTTGCACTCATTTTAAGAACACTTCTCTTTTACTTTGCAAGTTAGCTTTAAGTCCAACTCATGTATATTTTTGAAGAAATGAAGATCTACTGCACTGCTAATTCATACAGGGCCAAAAATATACTGTGTTGAATCATTTTATTTCATTGCAAAAAAACCCCAAAACACCCCAGCTTTCTGAATACCTATCTCCTGCATCTTCCTGGCCCTGGTTCCACCAGAGATGTTGACACCACAGAGAACAGGAAACCCAATAGATGTTAAAGGACCTCCTGTTTCTCCTTAAGGAGATTCCCTGTCAGTTTGATTTTTGATTTTGTTTAAATAAATCATCTTTACTAATGAACTGTTGCAAAAAGAACCCAAAAGTTTGCCTGTTAAAACATGATGGAAAAAGTCTTCAATTTGCAATTCAATTTTTCACATGACAATTAAATACACATTTGCACTCCAATCCTTCAGTTTTATTGATACACACATAGTCAAAATAAGTTAAACATCCCTTTTTACACTAAAAAAAAAAAAAATCCATTGTAGGCAGCTTTATCAAGTATCATGTTACATACTTTAAGGGTTAGCATGTTACTCTGTCCACCACACCATTTATCGTTACAACATGATATCATGAAAGAGCAAAAGAATAACACACACAAAGGCATTCGTTTGCTTTTTGCTTGCGCTTGACACACCATTAACGCCTGCTGACACAATGACACATGTAAAGAGTATAACATGTGAATGTGACAAGCAATGCCCAAAGTGTGTTCTTACTGAGATACAGTCCCATTGTACTATGTTGCAAACCAACACTCATCAAAAACTTAATTCACAGTCAAATTTGCAGCAGCCTTTTACAATTTCACAGACTGAGTGCATTTGTACAAAAGAACACAACACAGTACTGTGCAAAGCTTTTAGGCCACTCAGCAAAAAAGGTATCATTACAAGTATTGTAAAGTATTTAGTTTCCTAGAATTATTTTCCATGTTGTCTATAAAAAAATTAAAACAATAAGACAAAACATAAAACATATCTGAGAGAAGACAGTTAAATAATACACTGTTAAATATCTCGTTTAAGACCCTACACATGCTAACATGTGTTTACTAGGGGAAGTGTATCTTGCGCTGCCTCCACAGGACGAGTCTTTGTGAAGTGAGAACATGTGTAACCACACTCAGCAACATGAGAAAGATCGTCATTGACATCACTATCACATAGTGACTAATGCTGCAGAAGAAAGGGGAAGCTTAGCATATTATCCATGCATTACGGACAACAAATAACAACAGATGCATTATAAGAACTGGTTTTTAAATTTGTGTCTAAGTTTCATTACCTTGTGCCAATGTCCAACCAGCTGCCATAGTCCTGCACCATGAAGAAAAAATGCTGCAGAGGGCAAGAGTGAGTTTAAATGTATTTAAGTTTCATGTGCATTTTGCTTAACAGTGAACCAGAGAAAATCTTGTATAATAGATCAACATTACCAGAGCCATCAAGTCAGAGATAACCAGGACGATGAGGAACAAACTACAAAACAAAATAAGAGAGATTTAAACATTCTGGAGCACATATTGGTCAATGAAGGAGAACTAGAAGATACTGGGCCATGTACTGTGTCTGGCCTGGTCTGTCTAACAAAGCAAACAGAACGTGCTTTAACTCGGTCTACAGACAGAATCAGATCAGTGGTTCAGCGTTTCCAACAAACTCAAAGACTTAATTTCAGATTTAAAAGACTAAATTTATACTTTTAGAGGAGGAAGCGAGGAGTTACCTCCTTGATGATAGCTGTGTTGCAACTTGGATGGTCTCAAATGTACACATGACTATGATGAATGGAATGATAACCTGAAGGAACAGAAGACAATTTAAGGAAATGCAGGATTCTATGAAATGACTCTAAATAAACATATTATTATATAAACTCGTTAAGAAGTATGATGCTAAAATTTCTATCATAATTTTATCTGCCAAAATTCTCTGTACAAAAAGATACAGATATAAACGGGCTAGGTCATGGCTGTTAAAAGAAATTATTAACATAAGCGAAAAAGAGAGGCAGGTAAACCATGTTTAAGCTTACTTCTCAAGCAGAATATGAATAGATTATGACTAGTCATAATGTGCAAGACTGCTTCCCCTTTTGGCAAGCACAGTACATATCATAAAAAGGAAATGTTTAAGAGTACTGTACCTTCCACATCATCAACCCTCCCATTATGAATGGGTTGAAAACAGTGAGGAAACAATAAACAGATGCTGGGTCAAAACTAGACAAAAGGAAACAAAAGCACGGAAAGTAACTACAGACACCAAACTAGAAACTTTAACTTTTCAGAGATGAAAAAGGACTTCGTGTTGTAGATACACACCAGCATACTCTATATTTGGTGCAAAAAAATATAAATATAAATATAGAATTTTTTTCTCTTATTTCCTTCCTGTATGACACACACACACACATGTGCACACACACGTGCACACACACAAATACTAAGATGCATATACCTGTTTATTGACGCAATGTTTCCTGTGCCAAAGAATGCTGTTATTATAAAAAATACCTGAAAATCGGTCAAGTCAAGGTAATGCCCAATGTGAGAATGTAGTAAGTGGATTTTTTTTCTGTGCGATTGTGCACTTCAAACATAAAAATAATTTATGTTACATTTTTAATACTACATCTTATTTGATCAAATCCAGCCTGAACATCACCCACAGACTCTAATGAGGCCAATGCACTTCTAGCGTGGGTTTTTGTGCTTTGGCGAACCAACATCGTTGCAAGTGCTCTTAACAAGGATACAAAAAAATAGGACCTTCGGATGTCATCCAGCTTCAGCTGTCGAATCTTGGTGATGTCGATGTTTGAAGAGAAATCAATGGTGGACAACTGGAAGAAAAGGAAAAAAAAAACAACTAAAAACATGCACGTCTGTAAGCCAAGCCACAATGAAACACTGCCTTTAAGACCTGTGTGGCTAAGCTGAGATTTTGTATAAGAAAAACTGTTTATTACTGTGATTTAATATGAAAGAATGTAATCTGACATCTAAATCAGTGGACAGGAAAAACACTTGAGAAATATATATATATTCTTTCATGAAGTGTAGGCTGCTGGGGGATTTCCCATGATGCACTAAGCATTACAAAAACTCCCTGTGTGTTCATATGGCATCACCGCAAATCATTAACTCTGTCTTCTCTTTCCCACAATTTGAATTTTCTGTGTTCTCTCTAAACTCTCTTCATTCTTATCTCTTTCCCCTCATCCTCAAACTGCTCATGGCAGACGGCTGTCTCTCCCTTAGCCTGATTCTGCTGGACATCCCTTCCTGTTAAAAGGGAGTTCTTCCTTTCCACCGTTACCGAGTGTTTGCTATGTCAGTTGACTACTGAGGTTTTCTTTCTAAGATTGTATGCTCTTTACCTTACAATATAAAGCTCGGTAAAGTGGCTGTTTTTGTAAATTGGAGCTATCAGTAAAACTGAAAATAAATATGACCTTCAAAACAAAATAAATACATAAATAATAGCTTCCAAAAATACAGATAAATCAATGGTCTGCAGAAGTTTTCTATTACAAAGGGAAAAACAGTGGCTCTACCTCTTGCCTACCAGACATGCCCTGAGCAAGCAAGGCTTCCTGTTCGATGTTAATCCACGCAAACATTAACCAGGACAACACAGGGGGGAACAAAGCCTCTGACCTGTGAGGGAGACAAAAATAGAAATATCATTTGACAGCTTTACTGCGGTGGTGCAACTCTGCACAAGATGCAACTGAAGCGTCGATGTGTTGTCCTACCCAGTGCTAAGCAGCAGGTAGGTGGAGGTGAGAGACAGAAATATGCTGAGGAGACGATGAAAAAGTCGCGTTGAGCTCAGCAAAGGAACAAATATAGAAGATGCTGAAAAGAGAAGAGTTGGCAGAGGTTACTTTGGTCTCAGCAATATGACATTTTAACATCTTTTGAGGTATAGCTTATGTATGCGATCAATATTTGAAAATTAAACAGGAACGATAGATGAGAACAGCTATAACCCACCCTAAATCCCAAATATCTTGTGGCCACTTGCAACCAACCCACCTAATGTGCTCCAGCTGATGACCTGATTAAGAAGGGGAAGGCCCCGTTTCTGTTGCAGGCTGGAGTGTGTGAGTGATGGCACGTATGCACACACAGCAACAAGGAGCATCTGCCGAGTTTGACAGGTAATTAATTAGTTTTAGCAAATGCAGCGACGCACACACACATATGCCCACAGTGACATGTACTGTAGTCACCTGTACGACAAACTGTGGTCTGTCACCGAAGTACAGTGGAGTCCTCCGTCGGGATGACCAGAGGTAACAGGCTGAGGTGAAGAGAGCGAGCAGACCTGCACAGGTACTGAGTTAACAAGCAGGATGTGTTACTGTACTTTCAAAGACATGGATAGTTTGTACACACAACATGTCGAGGAAAGATAATGTTGTGAAGCAGTTTATTACTAGTTTTCAAATTTCTCGTCTGTTTATTTAAAGAAAGTACTCGTCACGGGGCTTCTTGATAACTTTTTATTAGTCATTCTATTCAGTTTCCTTTAACTGGGGGTGGACGCTCATGGATCCACACTTTATTTTTTTATATTCTAACATGATTATTCCAATGAATGTTTTCATCACTAATATGATGCTGATTCCAGTCACATTTTGTCATCCTAATCTGTTCTGCAGATGCTCTAATTTACTGAAGCTAACCTGCCTAACCTGGCATGAATTGGGCTTTAAGGTTTTCCCGTGAAAGGATATTGTGGTAAATATTCTGATAAATATATACAAATAAAGGAAGTACTCACACCAGATGTATGTTAGGCTCTCTACCCACAACAGGCATGAGGGGGAAAGCAGCTAAACACAGACAGCCCACAAGCCAGCTCAGTGAGCGTGACTGCACAGGAACAGAGACACAAAGAAATGCTATGTACCACTTTGGCACATTTACAGATGGGTACCAATATTTAAAATATGTGTATATGTGTGTGTGTTTATACGCACGCAATCTATCTTATATTGGAAACAGTGCTTTCCATAATCAAAAGAGGGATTATTAAAAACAGGAGCAACACACATTTTCCTGCTTTTATCTGACTAATCTGTAAGTTACCTTAGCCTTGCCAAAAATCCCAGACAAGAAGGGCCAGAGAGAAAGAACAGCCAGCCCTACAGTCAGCATGGCGCGATGGAAGAAGCTCACCACCTGGGGGCAGCACAGATAAACAGCCATGCAGCATCCAGGTTTATTTCTTACAGTTAATGATACATAAGTGAACAATTTTGTGCACTAATGCAGAAAGATGCCTTTAACAAAGCAGATTTAAAGTCACCTACCAGAAGCTCAATTCCAAACGCCACCAGCACAAAATAGCCAAGACATTTCCACAGTGGGAGAGAAGGGGCTGTCTGAATCAAATCTCTCAGAGTTCCAGACCTAAACACAGATCATTGATGGGATTACTTTTTCCTGTGATAAAAGGATTAGATGAAGAGTAAAACATCTCTTTATTCCCTTTTCCTTAGGAGAACCATGAATGCATACAACATCGCTTCAAAGGACCTAATTAGCACTTCACTACACCGGAGCCAGATGTGCATGCAAGCCTGTGTGAGGCTAATTAGATCCAGTGAAAAGCTGTATTTACTGACTGATGTGATCCTTTTGTGTGTGTTTTAATATCAGCGTTCTGTGCCTGTAGTAAATATACATAAATTGGCTTTGCATCTGAACAAAAGTGTTTTATACATTTTTTAAATCTTTTCATTATTTTGAATGTGTCTTTTACTCACTCTTTCAGAACAGAATACCACACAGGGACAGGCAGCAGGCAGTAAATATAGTAGGTAATGGGGCTTCTTTGAATAAGCAGGAAGACTGTGATCACCACTGCAACGCACGTGCACAGCCTCGCCAAGTTACGGCCAGGAATCTGCAAAAAAAATGCCAACTTAACAAGACATTTGAGTTGTGCAAACTTGTTTGGGTGGAAGGCATCGTGAAGAATTAGAATCTACTGTATAACCTAACCTGTTTCGTGAGATTAGGATGTCTGTTGAGACTCGCGTGAGTCTTCAATATGACTAAGACGACATATGAGGTCCAGCCTGCAAATCCCAGCACTACGCTGCAACCGAGGAAGAATCTGTCATAGGTGTGGTAGTAAACCAAGCCTTCCAGAGAGTGAGATATCAGAGACTGGCACAAAGAGATCTGACAAGAGACAAAACAGGGGGACAGAAATCTAATTTGTTGCTTAAACAGAAGAAAACATAAGATGGAAAAAGTAGAAATAATGTTTAACTCATTTACTATAGTTTATCTGCTCCAGTGTGTGTAAGGTAAAATAGTGATTTAAGTTAAACTGCTTTTGAGCTGGACCTTAGTTTATAAACATCGGTTTAATTAATCAAAGCATCAAAATTAATCTTGAGAGTGGCTTTACACGGATTGCAAAAGTATGATTATATTTAAAAGCCACAGAAACCCCCCCATACTCACAGCATCCTCGTACTTCTCCAGTTGAATGAGTATTCGGGCCTTGTGGGTTAATTCTGCTTGTTTTGACTCAGTCAGGAATCTGGAAAGAAAGAGGAATGGTGCAAAAAAGATGATGTGTGTGAAACTGTGTGATTTAAATATGGCCTTGTATGTGGTTTAGTTAGTGGACACATTCTTGGCCTTCATGCTTGCATAACCTCAGAAGTTAATCTTAATGTCACATTGATTGATTTTTAATGGGTCAGCAAAAGAATTTTCTGAGAAAGTGCAAACCCTGTCTCTGGAAAAGTTAGGATTTTTTCCAAAATGCAATAAAAAACAAAACTTTATATATTCGGAGGAACCAGACTGAGCAGGCTAACTGATTGGGTAAAGGTAGAAGTAAAATTATAAATCATCAAAAACTCAGTTTTTGTGGGTGGTGGTTCATCCTTTTGTTCCTTAATTTATGAGAGAATTGCTCCAGATTTCAAAAGAAAACATTTCTTACTGCACTATTGCAAAATAAAATTCTTCAAACATCTATAGTATGTACTAGAGTGAAAAGATTAAGAGAATTCAAACCATTTCTCACATTGAGGTCAAGGTTGAAACCAGTTTGAGCCCTCAGGCTACACCGCCTTAGAAACAGTCACGCTGCAGTAAAATGAATATAAATATAGCCGCCTGGGCTCAGAAGTATTTCAGAAAACCACTGTCACTTGACACAGTCCCACAACCACTAATGCAACTTCACTGCAAAAACTCAAAATCTTGTTTAAAAACATCAAAAACACAGTCTCTCTGTCCTTCTGAGGTGAACTTTGGCTCAGAGAGCTCCGTGGAACTGAAACATGACTTCCTGTTTCAATAATAATACAGTTTCAACACTGCAAAAATTAAAAATCTTACCAAGTATATTTATCTTATTTCTAGTAAAAATATCTCATTAAACTTAAAATAAGACACATTTAGCTACAAAGTAGCATTTCAGTGAGATATATGAACTTGTGTTTAGACAGGGCATCTTAAAACTAGAGAATTTTTCACTTGTTCCATTGGCAGATTTTTTCGCTTAATACAAGATATTTTTTGCTTGAAATAAGTGCAAAGTAGATCAGAAAAATCTTTCAACATCTTTGCACTTTGGTCACTTAAATATATGTTCACATGGGTTAACATATCACAGATTTGTATTTTTAATCACATTTTAGAAAACAACCCAACTTTTCTGGAAATGGGATTTATATAAAAACACAGCATTTATGTTAAAAATACTTTTGTTCATAGTAAACACAACGGGCTATGGTGAAAAGCAAATTCATGTTCTTCTGATTGTGTTAGAAAAACATGTCAGTTCTGTACGCACTGGTAAGGGGTGAAGAGAAAAGATAAGGTTGTCTCCTTTTTCTGCGTCATTTTCATCTACAAACAAACACACACATATAGTAGAAACACAGCTTAGCCATCAGTTTAGATCACAGTGTCATATAGAATAATAAAAGACATGAAAGATAGTTGACGAGCATTCTGTCAGCCAAAGCAGATACGGTTATACCTTGAACTGCTCCAGTACTTGAATAGCATTAGTGTACATGCTCTCAGCCTTGAACCGTTCACTGTTGTTGAGGTAGAGAAGAGGTAGCACGCCCTGAAAAACAAACACACATAAAACATAATAAAAGCTTGGAAAAATTATTGAACAATTTCTATTAACTGGTTGACTTTGTCTCTGACTTACAACAGAGTTAACGGGAATAGGGACACCAATGAGGGAAGCCATGAGCGGAGCGATGTCAGCCTGCCAATAAAACCAGTGAAGACACAAGTTTTACACTTGAATACAACTCTTGACAGGAAATTGTTAAAAAAGTTTGAATTTCCACGAGCTTTACCTGACTGACGTCTACTCTGCGAAGATGCTCCAGTTTCCAGTCTAAAAGAAACAAACCAGGACAATAAGTTAGACAAAGTAAAACAGACAAACTGGAGGGTCTGGGCTGTACAGTTAAATCTTAAAAAAGGATTTGAACGTACCTTGTAGGAAGCCATCATTGTACGGTTGGGGTTCTGTGACTCCCTTGGCTTTCTGAAGCCCAGCTCCCCATGCCACTAAAGGGGTTAGCGTTTCAGAAGGATGGCCCGCACCGTGGGAACCTGGAGGCACGCGGACACACACAAATGTGCCAAAATAGAAAACTGCAAGGGAAAAATCACTAGCAGGCAGCAAAAAAATTAGATACACAAACAAGTGGCTTACCCCAGTTTGTCATGCCGTGATCAGACGTAAACACGTAGGCTGTTCTGCCATCATTGTCGAAGAAGTCCTCCATTATAGACACCACCTCGGCTAAACCTGCATCTACTAGACCAATATTGTCTAGGTACTCTCTGGGGGGAAAAAAAGACAAAATACAAGACAAAGATGCAGCTAGATGAGAGAAAACTTATTTGAATGAATTTGTTAACATGACTAAGAACTACTGAACTACTGCCCAAAGGTAAAAAACAAAAAAAAAATCAGCAGTTCCTAATACAAAGTAACCTACTTACTGTGACATTGGTCTGTGAGCATGTCCATTAGTGTCAATTCCAAGCAGATGCAGGAAGAAAACATTTTTATCCTCCAGTAGGCTGGCCTTCAGCGTGGAGTTAGACTGTGCAGACTTAAAGAAGGACTTTTCGAAAACATTAAATAATTTTAGGATTATTAAGAAATCCACGTGGATAAATTCTGTAAATAATATTCTGGAATGACTCCAAGTGGGGTTATATTTCACTGCATTACCACAAAGTACATAATCATACTTACAATATGTGCTCAAAAACCAACAGATATTGTCTTAGTTATAGTGAAAGCTACTAAGTCCTTATTAAATATGTTT
>VUQR01015627.1:25515-37544 GCA_015108515.1 Hemichromis elongatus | reverse complement strand
TGTCCCCTTTTTTTTTTTCTTTTTTCTTTTTTTGGGGGGGGGGGGGGGTAAACCTGTAGTTAATATCAATAGATCAATTTTAAAGTAATTTTTATTGCAAATACTTCCACTACATACTTTGACTTGAGTGAACACCCAGCTGTCCAACTTGGATGCATCTGTGGAGGCAAAGTCCTCTTCCACTGCCGGGTATGTGTGGGTATACACATGGTCCCCACTAGCGCCTAAAAGAACCAAAGGAATCATGTTTGCTCAGATATGTGATTTGTTGGGGTTTTTTTCTATTTCTTTCCTATTGTGCAGACTAATGGTTCTGTTTGTGACGCTTGTGTACCTTTGGCAAACATAGGCAGGATATCAGGGCTGCCCCAGCACCAGGTGTGTCTGCTCTCATTAAACACAGAGTCAAATTCTACAGGATTTTCCTTCCAGCCTGAAGACAAACACATAAAAGGTAACAGTAGAATAACAATAGAGAGCAACTCTCTCCAAGTCGCTGATCATTTCTCTTCCTACCATGTAAAAAAAACAAGCAAAACAAAACATCACGCACACACCTTTAGCAACTGCACTAACATCCTCATAGAAGCCAGCGATGAGAGCAACGTGACCGGGCCGAGATTCGGTAGGCACACGTGTGTGTGACACACCCCAGGTCCCCTTTTCATTTATTATACTCCTAAAATTTGGAAACAGAAGCACATATGCTTATGCAATAAGGATGTACGAAAAGACATGCTATAAAAATTACATTACCTTACAAGAATAATTAATATAAAAAGATCTAAACTCCCCATTAAAGTTTAGTTCTTTATATTGGTTTCCTGACCTCAGGTATGGTGTCCTGGATGAGCCATTTGGGAGGAGGGTGAAGAGACTGTCTGCTCTGAGACCATCGGCCACCACTAACACCAGTCTGGAAGCAGGGGGTTCCAGGGGTGTGGAGTGGGGTTTCATGCCATGGACCAGAGGAGAGGTGAAGTAGATATCAAAGATAGAGATGAAGAAGACTACGTGGACTGTCAGCCCAATCACAAAGAAGGTGATCATCCTCATTTTGGGTGCCAAAACCACAAAGAAGAACAACTGAGGGTTTACTTGAGGACAAGCAGGGTAGATTTAATTCGCTTGGAATTGAAAAAAAGATGTCTAGAAGAAAGAAAAATAAATTTTTTTTTTAAATTGACTGAAGACAACACCGACAAATTCACAGCCTGCCTTTGCATTCAGGATTAACAAGTTAAAGCCGATAGAAGGTTTCAGAATGATATAGGTTTGTTAAGCCAAAGTATGTGCTCTTAAGGGCAGCTTAATCCTTCGTTCACCATATGCCATTAAGCAACGTTAAAAAAAAATGACTTTAATGTTCTTTTCGGAACATTTTAATGGTCTAGCCAACTGGCCACAGTTATAGCTGTAACAAGAAAGGAACTTAGATAAACAGGCCATGAAAAAAGTCTTACCTGCATGTAACGTCATAAAAACGGGAATCGTGTTGCGTTAAAGAATGAATGAGTGAGTTAGCCAACCTATCTACTACTACTAGTAGTTCATAGAATCACTTGTTAAACACTGCTTTAGCTTCCATTGTCACTTCGTAGATCACCAAGAACATGCCCAGGGAACCAGACAGCTCAACCTAAAATAAGATCAACCTAAAACCAAATGTCCCCCTGTTTAAGAAGATTACTACAAGAAATTCAGGCAGCATGAGAGCTCACTTCCTTGTTGTGACTCGTTTTTTGACGTTGTGTGTTGACGTGATGGTCTGTAGCTGCATTGTGGGTAGCGTAGTTTAAATTTAATTTACTTCGACTACGATTTACTTCAAATTTACCTATTACGAAATGTAATAAAAAAAATACAGGCTTTACTTATTTTTATTGTTTGCAGTAAAGTGCATTTTTAATAGAAATGGTTTGGGCGCAGCTTTTTTTTGACAACATAGTAACTAGCACTTGCTATCAGCTGTCAAATGTGCCCTGCCTAGTTTTCCTCTCTACATCAAAGGTACCCAATACTTTTCCAGTATTCCATGAAAGAGGCGGGCTTTTGGAGTACCGTCCCTTACGTTTGACCAATCGTAGCTTCGCATTTTTTCTTCTTCCTCCTCTTCCACCTACCAAACCTTAGCTAACCTAATATCCATTCAGGAAGCAGCGGGTGTGATTAGCTTTGCTAGCTTAGATTGCTAAAAAAAAATCTATATAGTGCAAAAATGGCGTCGGTGAACCCATTTAATCTCAGTGATTCTGAAGAAGAGGCCGAACGGCGCCCTAACGAAACAGTTGACACAGAGAGGAGTCCGAGTGACGGGGCGCCAGGACCACCGCCAGGCAATCCTTTCTCTCCGCCTGCAGACGCAGAGCCTCCGTCGCTCCTGCTGTCTAGCAACCGGACGAGCCCCAGCGGTGAGGGCATCTCGGCGTCGGTCGCCACCACCTCCGCTATGGCAGGCAGCGCCGAGTCGCGGGTATCTGTAGATGTCATCGCTGCCCAGTTATTGCGGGACCAATACATACTTACGGCCTTGGAGTTTCACACCGAACTGCTGGAAGCAGGCAGGGAGCTCCCCCGGCTGAGGGATTATTTCTCCAACCCTGGCAACTTCGAGCGACAGAGCGGTACTCCACCTGCCAAAGACCAGGTACTCGGACCTGGAGGACCACTGAGTAAGTAACGTTAGCTGCTCAGTGCTACACATGTAGCTGTCCGCTAGCTCTGTATTAATGTTGTATGAAACAGAGTTAGCCCATTAGCTGGCTAACGTTAGCTTTAATCATTGGCTTGATAGCGAGATCTGTTTGCTGCACCTGCTCTTCAACTCCAGGGCCGTAGCCAGCTATTGGGTATTGTGGGTTAGTCGTGAGTTGATAGACAATCACAGAGTTGTGACAAGGCATTACACACTATCTACTCAATGAAAGACAGTGCTGGTAGCGTAAAAATGTCGGTGACCTGTCGTGATCGCCCAAGTGTAATTTGACCCTGTAAGAAAACACCCATCAGAGGTCAGAGGTCAGTATCGGCTATAAAAAACAAAAGAGAATAAGGAGAAGAGGCGGATGCTTGTACGACCAGCTTTTGCCTTTCTCTGAACCACAGTAGTGTTCAAATAGCACATTTGAACTGAAAGAGAATTGTACAGTCTTGTGATAATGATAAAGCAGGCTTGAGGCTTCCTGAATTAGTTTTGAAGCTATATCATCCGGCCCAGGAGCAAAGGGTCTTGTAAATGGTTGCTCTGCACAGGTTGCGTCTACCCAGCTAGGGAGATAAAATGCTGTAAATGTTATTATGTAAAATGTGTACATCTGTTTCACCCTAATCCATTTACAAGACTCATTTTCATTAATTACCATGCACCAACACAGCAGTAGAAGAGGCTGGTAGAGGACCTTAGGCAGACCTGCTATGCAAATCGTACCCATGGTCACACAGCCTCATCCACAAATAAACAACACCGGCTGTCATACAATAGGAGCAGTAACTAAAGAGTTAAAATCTTGTTAAATATTGGGGGTTGAATTGAATTGAAGGGAATAGAAGCAGCAAAAACATTTGTTGAGGCCCCACTTCACAGCGATGAGTCAAGTGAATGTATTTGCGCTCAGGTATATAATAATAATTATATACCTTATTATTAGAAATTGAAATCTTATAATTCTATTAATTTTAGATGTGTGATAGACTAGGAAGCTTATGGGTAGTAAATCAAAATATGATACACCTACATTCATTGATCACTAATTTAACACAAATCTCCCTGCTTTAAGCTGCATTTGAAAATAAGGAGTGTTTTTTTTTTTTCTGTTTATGTGTTTTGGTGAAAACAGATTGTATCTTGAATAGAAAGTACCATGTCACACCAGTGGGTGTGTTTGTCTCCTTGACTGTTTGAAATTAGCAGGGGGGACAAAAAAATGTCTTCCAATATTTATTTGGCAGGGAAACATGCACTCAAAATCAGGGGAGGGTGATTTCATATAACAGTTTTGAGATGTTTTTGTAGGGTGAGTTTGCTCAGTCATTCGAGACGCTTGCCCTCACAAATGAAAGGATATTTATTAGTGTTCCAGATTGAGAATGGCTATGGCTTTTTGCAGTATGTCTTGAACGCTGCACTGCAAATGTAATTTTGACTTTTTCAAATTATGGAACAAGGCTGAATTATGTATTTTTAGTGCAGAAGCATTTGGCAGTTTTCCAGCTGAGGGATTCGTATAAATAAATGTTAAGACCAGACGCAACTTTTTTTGTACGCAGTGGCAATGAACATGACCTAAGATCTCAGAAAAACGGAGTATAGTTTTAGGCGTGTATCTTGGTAGCTGGCCTCAATCTGGCTTTTCCAGACTGCAAATGGCAGCTAGTCAGATTCCCTGTAGATTTTTAAAAAAAAATCTGTTAAACCCAACTGTTTAGAATTAAATACTGCCCCTGTATTTATAGCAGTGAACACAAGCCACTATAGGATGTGTGTCTTTGTGGTATCCCCTATCTCCCAAAAGGTTTGGAACATGGTAAGACCGTGAGTTTGAAAAGGACCTGACACCTCCCCTGTTGTGCTTGTGACAGGAACATCATAGAGACGTGGTGTAATCTTCAAGCCTGTAACAATGATCTGATATGAGGGAGAGACTAAAGCCTAGCATAGCTGATAGTCCAGACCTCATGTGATCTCTGCAATTATCTTTCTTTTAATGTTGGAAGAATTCCTCAGTTACATTGCAACATTAGGATCTACTTAAGTTGCTCTTGTTGCTAAAAAAAAGGAGGGATACTGTTTGGATGTGTGCTTTCTTTTTTTTACATTGAACAGATTGCTGTTTCAACAGCCAATTTCACGTGTGTGTGTTTTTGTTGTTGTTTCTTTTTAAACAAATCACCTTTGGTGGTTTCTGACAATGTGATCCTTATAGATTGTAAACACAATAAATAAAATAATGGCTACTTTAAGACTTATTGCATTGAAATAATTTTAGCTCATAGATTATGATGCCTGTGTTATCAGGTCTGAAGTTAATGAAAAGATGAATATTGTACCTGCAGCATACAGCAGAGAGAGTGTGATAGTTTCCTTGGATAGGCTTCACCCATGTAGTACTATAAATAGTCCTTTGTTTAGATATGTGGTACAAACTCTAGAAAAGCTTCTCTCTGATGAAGTGACGAATCTCTGACGAATCTGAAATGTAATTGGTGTGGTGATTACAAATGAAAAAACTTGTGACTGTGAATCAGCAGTGAGCATGTGTGTGGATAATGACTGTGTTACAAGCTGCATCTGCAGCTGTTGCTCTAGGTCACATGACACAGCATGCCATCTTCCACCACCTTGCTAATTTGCTGCACTGAACTTTGAAGGATCCTCTCTTCACCTCTTGATTAGACAGGCAACTGTTTATTTGTAATCATTGCAGGAACTTTTGGATTCTTTAAATTGGTTAAATAGAAGCTTCACATTATCAGTTCTAGATTATTTGTGACCAAAATGTATGTGCTGCCCTGTCCTGAAATCTCTAAACTACATTTTTATTGCTTTGCACAGTGAAAAAAACGTTTCTGTTGTGTAATATTAAAGTGATTCTTTTTTTTAAACCCAATCCTGAAAAAGGGTATTTGTATGGCTAGGAATGAGACTGGCTTACCTAAATGTCTATGAGTCAGGTCTTAAGAGTCCATGTGGATAACCCTGCTCTTAACCACATGCTCTTGGCCACGTGAATGTTCCAAGTGAGATGTTGTCCTTGTTGATATTTCTGTTCTTACTCTAATGTAATGTGTATTGCTGTACTGTATGAGTTTACACAATACAGGAACATTTGATTTTTGTCTAATACTAGATATACTAGTCCAATACTACAAAGCGATTGAAATGATAACATGCTTAGGAATAAAAAATTCTGACTTGACATAGTAATTTTGTATTGGACAATGTGCCTCAAGTGTGTGTGTGTCTATATATATATAGACACACACACACACACACTATATATATATATATATATGTATATAGACACACACACACACACACACACACACAAAGGCTTGAGACAAATAAGATGATCTACCCTCCTCTGCCAGACAAAAAGGGCTTATTTTCTTTAAGACCTAAGATATTTGATCGTGCGTAGGTTTGTGTGCTTGTCTGTGATTCACTTATAATTTGTGCTCCACTTTTTCATCCCATATTTATAACCACAGTTTAAACCAGTCTCGCCAAAAACCTTCCCAATAAATTAAAAGTGCCTGTTGGCTGCCTCCTGACCATTCATCAATTTCAGCTCCTAGGCCCTGATGTAAACTCGTGTACCTTAGCTTCCAGTTTATATCGTTTAGCTTTTTGTGTTTTGGCAAGTAGAAACAAAATCATTTGTTTGCGCTTGTGCGTTGTATAATCAGCTGGGATGGAATAAAGGGAGGAGGTGACAGACTGAAGTGTCACATCTGTTAAGTAAATTAAAGGTCAACCAGGGTTGTTGTTTTTTTTTGTTTTTTTTTTTGCACATCATGCATGTACACAAAGGACATCTGCAAATGCCCCCTCACATTATCACACTCCTTTTTTGTTTTTTCTTTTGCTCCGTTCATGCACGCACACCTGCAAACTCTGTTACTCACTGTTTTGCCAGATGGATTTCAGCTACTAACGGCAAATGTCCTCACACATCATCAGGAAGTAAACATATTTGGAAGCTTTCATTGCAGGAAAATTAGTTTGCCTGACATCAGCTTGGCAGAACAATGGCACTCGTGTAGAAACGCTGTCACTATATCATAAAGTTGCATAGTCGTGAATTGGAACATGACATAAAATAATGTATACACTTATAGACAAACCTTATATGTAGCAGAAAAAGAAATATTAGTGTATTTTATAGCATTACTTTTCTACATAGGGACATACATGCTGGGTTTTTGTTCCTTTTTATATCTAAGTTTTCCTCTGTCTTTTTTTTTTTTCAACTCTAGTGTGTTTTATCAGTCGAAAGTAGTAATATGATCAAAGTTTATAATACAACTTATAACCTAATGGATGGAAATAAGCTGCTAATTCACTTCAATTGAATTACTCAAACAGCTTTGTTAAACCATGTTTTTTGGGCCAACAAGGTCACACATGGTTTGACTTTGTACTGTATCTTGATATCAGAGAACAAACGGGCCAATCTCACACTTCCATTGCAAAGAAAGCCAACACCATTGACATAGCTATCAGAGCAGCCTAGCCCAGTGAAATATGAGCAAAGAATATGCTTATTTATCAACTTTATGTTCCTTCTCTTAGCACCTGCCTACCCCCATGTATAGTTGGAAGTTTGGAAATGGGTTTTACCACACTCAAGCTGACCCTATTCTTTCAGAGAGAAGAATCTATAGAGTAGCAGTCTCTCTAAGCTGCACAGTCAAACCCAGACCCAAACCCTGTGAGCTTTTGGAGAGTGCAATCATTAAACTGTATTGACTCACTGCTTGACTCACTTCTGTCTCTGCGTCTATGTTTTTTATTTCAGACCGAGCAGGCAGCATCAGCACCTTGGACTCTCTGGACTTTGCCCGTTACTCAGATGACGGTAACCGAGAGACAGACGAAAGGGTGGCAGGTAAGACGAACCATACTGTCAGGGCTCAACACAAGAGGCCCAGCTTACACTGGGGATAAAAGATCAGAGTAGACAGTGACTGAATGGGAGCGTGCCACAGAATGTGGCAAAATAAAATCTAAAAGCTGCTTTAATAACTACAATAACTAATAGTAATAAATAAACACTGCTTTATAACACTGACATGTGTTTCTGTCAGTCCTGCTTAAAGGATAAATTAGTCAAATTTAAAAAAAAAAAGCAGAGATATTTTTTTACATGTATTGTGTGTTTCTCTCTAACTTGATTGAGGTCTTTGGGCCTCCTCTCACGGACCGTAACACTGCAAAGCCAGTCTGTGGTATTTTTGGTACCAAACATGTATCAGCGTTATTTAAAAAGCGTACTCTTCCCCCCGCCCTCCCCCTTCCACGGCTCCTTCGTGACACACAGTCTGATAGTTTTAGCTAAACACATTAACAGCTCCTCCTGATGCCTATGATGTGTCATCACACCATTGGGTTTAAGAACAGGTGTTCATTTACTGGCATATTGCCTTTTTTCAGGTGTTGTGTGCTTTTATGTGGTCGACTAAAAGGAAAAAAAATGACTAAGCCTTTGATATTTATGTAGAACGCAGAAAGCAAATTGGTATCAGGCAGGGACTATGCATATTAACCAAATCCACTTCTGGTTTTAATTTTGTTTCGCAATCACCAAGATGAAGACATTACTTTTTAGCCATGAGTAGTCCGCTAGATTAAAAGGGTTAAAGCTTGTAGCAGTTTTCTGCAGCCATCCACACCCTGTAAAATTAAGTGTGCGTGTCTCAAAACTTTGCCTAAGCTGTTAAAGTGGATGAATATGTTGTGTATTTATTTATTTTTTATTTTTTTTACATGAAATTTGATTTTAAGTGTGAGAATAAGATTGTAGAGCATGATGTGATAGGGGATGGCATATAGATTGTCCTATAAATATAATTTAATTTAAATGTGTATATTGCATTCTGATGGTAAAGTCAAAGCCTTGGGTAACGCCAGTTAATGCACCAATAATGTAAATGCGGGAATGGCTTGCTTCTGGTTTGGGGGCTTTTATCAGTTGAGAGAAACGATGACGTGAAGTAAGGGCCCAGTTAAAACCATGCAGCAGAGATGTTGGTTCCACCTCACACCTCCAAATTATGCATCATTTTTAAAAATGAGTATTCACACACTGCCCTTTCTACCAAATTGCCATCTTTCCCTTCCTCTCTCTTTACTTTTGAAACATCCCCACTCTCATTCCGCTCAACTTGTTCTTCTTGCTAAGAGCCCCGCCCCCAGCTGTCTGACTCTGGGTTTTCTGGCTTTCTGCGTTGACGTTGATCAAACCCCAGTAAAATACTGGACAAGTCACTCCATCCAGTCTAGCTTTTATTTATTTATTTATTTATTTTTCCTTCTCTTCCCGTTATTCAGTTCTTGGTTTTCCATTTTGTTGCGTTTGCATCCTGTGCACTTGATCTGCTGGGAAGGTCTGAATGGTAGCTCAATTTCCTCTGGTGGAAATTTACTGTTTTTAAATTGACAGAAATTGGCTTTGACCTTATGTGGAAATAGAGACCGGAAATGTTTTTCTGTTTTTTGGAGTTTTTTAAGCAGTTGCTATAAAGAACTGTGAACAGCAGCCATAAACCCTAAGTGACACATGTTGGGGAAACGAGAGTCGGATCAAATTGCAGATTTTTCAGTGCACAGCTATGCAACATAGTTTTCCTGCTCCATTGCTTCTTACTTTTTGCGTGTGTTTTTAATCTAACATGACCTTGTGTGTTCTTTAAAAAAGAAATCAGTATGAATCCAGCATTTACCATTTTTATTTATAGATAAAAAAAAAATAAAAAAAATTATAAATAATAACTTCTGCTCCTTCTGACAGTATAAGATGCCAGAAATGGCTCGTGTTATGTTTTTTCTTTTTTTAATTTTATTTGTTTTACAAAGTCAAAGTCAATAAAGACAAAGCTAAATCGGTAACCTAGCAAACAATGCCAAACTCACGTTTTGACTCTTGATGGAAATAGCTTTATGTTGTGATGTTCATAGAGTGAAGGTCTTATCTCTTAAGACCAAACATTTGAGCATTGGCTGTCCCTTGAGTGGCTTGAATTCAAATGTGTAAATTACTTATTACTAATAAAAACCTGTGTCAGACAGCTCCTAGTTTATCAAGGATACATTTCTGTAGCTTGAACCGATTTGTCGCCTCAGCTACAATTTAGGTAAATTTGGACTTCCATTTGTTAAGTATTAATGAGAGGAAAACAAGGGCAGGAAATTCTATCATTGAGCTGTGTCTCAATGCAGTAAACACACCCGTCCAAGAAACATCTTGCCAGCTTTACCATAGTCCTCTGCTGCATGCGTTCCTTAGACCCATGATTTGCATGCATCCTTTTTTGTTTTTATGACTTTTTAATCTTTTTGTGTCATTGTTTGGTTTTTCATACCCATCTGTTTTATTTGTTTGTTCCCTGTCTTTGGTTGGATGCACTTCCTGTGTGTGTTGTCACTTCCTGTCCAGTGCTGGAGTTTGAGCTACGGAAAGCAAAGGAGACCATTCAGGCTCTGCGCGCCAACTTGACTCAGGCAGCAGGTGTGGCGCACTTTTAACTTCTTCTTTACCTGAACTCTTTTTTTTTGTTACAGCTTTCTCTCTTTTTGTCAGAGAATTCCTCTTGGTGAGTGATGCTCAGCATCCTTTCAAATTCATCTCATATATTTTCAATTTCTCAGAGAGCGAAGTGCCCTCTCAGGAGAGAAAAAACTTCAAGTCAAGCCCTGAAATTCAGGTGGGGGATTTATAAGCTTTTTAATTTTTCCTTTCTGGTGAAATGAGTGAAGAATGAACGAATGTGTCCCTTTAAACCCTTGTGAGAACATTGCCGTGATCAACCTTGTTCTTCTCTGCCTCAGGAGCCTATCCGCCCACTGGAGAAAAGAGCCTTAAACTTCCTTGTGAATGAGTATTTATTGAAAAATGAGTACAAACTCTCATCCATCACCTTCTCTGATGAAAATGATGATCAGGTAAAGCGTTTTCAAGCTGCAAATGGCTAAATGGAATATTTTTTTTTATTTTTAAAAACATCCTAATTAATTAGAAAGTATTAAAGGTATTATAAATAATTTAAACTTGTACATATACGTGTAATGCAAAGGACGAGCCCATGCCCGACACAAACGACAACTATTAAACTGTTTTGTTTCATGTTTGTTCCCAGGACTTTGAGCTGTGGGATGACGTTGGCCTCAACATCCCCAAACCCCCCGACCTCTTACAGCTCTACAGAAGCTGCGGCACCCCCCTCCCTTCTCCTCGGGACACGGTCGATGTGTCAGTCGGAGTGGATTTTGTCGATCTTCCTGGAAACTGCGTTGCCCAAGATCCACTAAAGAAGCCTGACCTTTCCCAACAGGTGTGTGTACGCTGAGTCGAACCTGTTATCATGCTTTGTATTCCTTGTAGTACCAGAGAGATTCATTGAAAAAAGGCTGTGAAACTAAACGCATGTCAAGTTGTGACCTTAGAGCTCGGGCTCTTGAGCTGAATTTGTAATTTGTCTGCTTTATGTTTTTTTCTTCTCTTTAGCAGCAGACAGAGGTCGTGCAAGAGTTGGAGTACCAGATAAGCCTCCTCAATAATGAGAAGCAGAACCTAGCAGAGCAGATCAAGAAACTGCAATGGTGTGTGCTTGAGTGCATGTCTGTGCTATTTTTTTTTTTTTGTGAAAAACTCTAGTCTTTGATCCTGACAAGGTTTCCAACATTCATAGCTGTTTCACTGCATGTCATTTCAACAAGAACATTTACTCCTTCTACTGCTGAGGAAAGAGTCAGCAGAAGTATCCATAAGAAAACAAACTCTCAGAGGTTTTCAGCACCAAGTCCACATTATTTCCATAACCGTGACCAAAACTGGCCATGGTGTAAAACCAGATTGGAAATGTCTCCCAAGCACCACAGCTGCTTGAAATTACAGAGGAAACTTTGGTCTGATGCGAAAGTGGAACTTAATTTTCTTGTCATGTCTTAGTCTTAGTCAAGTCTTAGTCAAGTCTTTAATTGACACAATTAGGAGAACGGTTCAAGTACGACTTTAATGGTTGGGGTAATACTGTTAGTTGTCTCGTTCACACGCTGTTTAATTAAGTATGTAGTATTTTTTGACATATCTTATGTTACCTCTGCCCCACAGTGAGATTCAAACACTGAAGAGGACCGTTTCCTCGCCGCCTCCGACCACTTTGGACCTGGGCACCCAGAATACACCTAACACTTCTTCCAATTCTGCTACCACTGTTTGCTCTGCTGACCCTCTCTCTGGGGTGTGTGGTCATTTTGAATATGTAGAGCTCAGGCCCTTTTAAATGTATACCAGTCACACTGTTTCCCACAG
>VUQR01015627.1:0-16401 GCA_015108515.1 Hemichromis elongatus | reverse complement strand
CAGATTAATCTTAACTGATCCTGGCCTCTTCTGTCTTTATGTCCTCTTTAATTCAGGAGTTGATTCCACTCATCTTGTGTACTGCCTGCCTTCACCCAGAGCCTAAAGAGAGAGACCAGCTTCTCCACATCCTCTTTAACCTAATCAAGCGACCGGATGATGAGCAGAGGTGCTAACACTTTGTCTTAACAGCTTGTGGTTTAAAAAAAAAACAAACTCTGCCTGCATCCAGTATTTTCTCATACGTGTTTTTGTCTCCAAAGACAAATGATTTTGACGGGCTGCGTAGCGTTCGCGAGGCATGTGGGGCCCACACGTGTCGAGGCTGAGCTGCTTCCTCAGTGCTGGGAACAGGTAGAGTATATACCCTGGAGGGGTCGTTAAATATACCGCCACTGAATTTCACAGCTTTCAGGTCATATTACTGTTTTATAAATGGTCTCTAATTGTGTTTTCTTTTTAAACATCTGAAGTTTATTTGAAATTCATGAATAATCCTGAAGTGATCAGGTGTGTAAATATTTAGAATTAATTAGCATACAGTCTGTTTGCTGAGATTTGCTTGGCATTGTGATTTGAAAATTTCAGTTGAACTGCTTCATATTTATAAGCCACATCTGTTTTTTTGGGAGGGATGGGAAGTATACCTAGTAATGATTTGTGTGGTTTTCCCACTTTTTCTCTCCTAAAACACTCAAAAGTTAGAAATGCAAACATGTCAGATCTTTCTAATTTGGGAATCTGTTAACAATGCCTCCATAGGTGTCCTTGACTTAAATGGGTTAGTGGTTTGGTCTTCATTGCCACCTGTGTCACCACATGCAACACATGTGTGATAAACAAAATCTGCTCCCATGGCAACGGCCGCTGCCACCAGTTTGGAGTCTGAGAATCTGCGCAGAAAGACAAATAGTGGTTTCCACAGGGTCAGGATGTTGCTGATACTCGAGTTGTTTCCATTCCACGGTGTTTGCACTCCCGTCTGCCTCCTTTTCTTTCGATTTCTGTTGCTCTTTTTCTTTAAACACTTCAATTCCTCTAAACTTGTCTTCTCCAGATTAACCACAAATATCCAGAGAGGAGATTGTTGGTTGCAGAGTCCTGTGGAGCCTTAGCACCTTACCTGCCTGTAAGAACACATTATGTATCCAACATATTCAACTTACAGTAATATGATTAATATGGGCTTAAAGTGCAGACTAAGCTTTAATTTGTGAAATTAATATATTACAATAACTGTTGAGAAATTCTTATACTTTATAGACAATCCCCTAATTTCAAGGGCTTAAGTATAATTGGACACTCCTTATTATTTCTTCATCAATTGAGTGGTTTCCAGGTGTGGCTTATTTATTTAAAAGGGGTTGTGAGGCAAAAGAAAATTATCAGAAGGGCTCATAATCCAAATACGACCCATACCCTGGAATAGCTTCCTGCCTACAATTGCACTGGTTTTACTAATTAAACCTAAAGTGCACAGGGATTCACTGTCTGCTCAGACTGAGCCAAATGCAGCATCGTTGTATGGATGGTGCTTTACAGTTAAGAAGAAGAATGATCCAGAACAAATTTTAAAAGCAACGTGGGAGTTCTTGAAAGCAAAAATGTCGAATCAGTAACCTAATGTCAACCCGATCATAAATCTTTTCCCAATTTCCAAACAAGAACAACTGAAAACAGCCGTTTTAAAGACCTGGCAAAGCATCACAATAGAGGAAACCCATTGTTTAGCGATGTTCATCAGTTCCAGACATCAGGCATTCATTGCCTGCAAAAGGATCCTTCTAAATATAGACGGTATAAAAAATAAGTGGAATATCTCGAATATCGTTGTTCACCCACAGGAATCAATGCCGAAATTATGCATTTATGCCCATACTCATCATTTATTAAATGTAGAATTATAAAATATAACCTGAATAAATTCTCTTTCTCTCTTTTTTTTCCCCACCTCACTGTTTATCTCTGAAGAAGGAGATTCGCAGCTCCCTGGTGCTGTCCATGCTGCAACAGATGCTTGCTGAGGATAAGGCGGACATGGTCAGGGAGGCTGTGGTCAAGAGTCTGGGTATAATTATGGGTTACATAGATGACCCAGATAAGTATTCCCAGGTGTGTATCTTTGTAGATGAACATGTATGAGGGTGATTTGGGTTTTAATGATGTCCACAACTGCTATTCTGTATTGTATGCGTTACGCCAGGATTTTACAACTGTTTTTGTGGGTGAGTCTCATTGTTGCTTTAATGTTTGTCTGTTTTCATTTCAGGGTTTTGAGCTGATGCTGCTGTCTCTTGGAGACCCATCAGAGCGGGTGGTCAATGCTGTCCACCAGGTCTTCATCCCTGCCTTTGCTGCCTGGACCACAGAGCTGGGCACCCTTCACACTGCACTCATTCCTTCTCTGCTGGCACGAATAGAGAAATTACTTACAGTAAGTGTCTTTCATTTCAGTCTTGGTACAGTGCATATATAACGTTGCACTGTCTCACTTTCCAAAATTTGTCCCTCCTTCTCTAGCAAGGAGAACATGGTCTAGATGAACACAAGCTACACATTTTCCTGTCAGCCCTTCAGTCTCTTATCCCTCCTCTGTTCGCTGTGGTGCTGCAGAATGCACCCTTCACCAGCAGAGTCAAACTTCATGGCGACATACCTGGAATTGAAGGTAGGATGTTTATACACACACACAAACAAGTCATTTGTAAAAGAAATGCAGAAACCTAAGCAGAAGTGGAGGTTTGTATTTAATTGTGATTAAAATGCAACTTTTAACCGTTTTGTTCATTCATACATATTCTACTGGTGCAACGTGGCCTTTAACATTTATTCAGCTTCTGCCTTGGCCCTTTATCTTTGGATTTGTAGTGACTCGATTCCCCCGGCCAGCTTCTCCCCTCCAAGATGTGGCTACCATCATCGGCAGCAGGGAGATGCTGAGTGCCCTGCTGCAACTCTATGACCACCAGCTGGAGCATGAAGGAACCACTGGATGGGAGAGCCTGCTATGGGTGGTCAACCAACTGTAAGAAATGCACACACACTCAAACCCATGAGGCTTGGTTTTGACCACTTCATTGACTTAAAATAACTCATCGTAACCTAAACCAAGGCTTACTATAACCTTAAGCTATCATAGTAAAGTGCAGTGACTAATGTTATGAGGATGTGGTTGTTATCCTCAGAGGGAACAGGGACCTTATAATGTGAGGTTAAACACATTAAAGTCATTCTGCATTTCCTCACAACAAAAGTAACACAAGTGTGTAACCGGCACATGCACTCACATGTCTACGGACGTACTGTGAAAAAAAACAAATGATGGTATGTTATAAAAGATGCATGAACATTAACAAACCTAATCTAATCTTTACTTCTTTTTTTTTTCCTTTTCTTTTTTTCAAACAGCCTACCGCAGCTCATAGAGATTGTGGGTCGCATAAATGTGACATCATCAACTTGTGTTCACGAGTTTTCTCGCTTTTTCTGGAGATTCTGCCGCACCTTTGGCAAGATCTTCACCAACACGAAGGTAAGCCTGTGATAACTAAGTAAACCATAACAGTTTGGTCTTAATAGGCATTCTTAAAGTTTCCTCCGGTTTAGCTTATCTCAACACACCTTGTTTGTCTGAACAGGCACACTTGTTTTTAGAATACTGAATTGTGCTTAGTGCTGAGGCCACTAAAAGAAACTCTTCTGTTAGGCCATATTCACACTGCAGATACAATAAATGTGTCAGTTAGGATATGACAACATAGCAGTTTACTGTGTTTATGTTCATTCCTAGTTTGATATTTAAAGATATCTTTAAAGTCTATATGGGATGTTAAAAATGTGTGTGTACAGTAAATGTCAGGGATATTTATAAATATTATGCTGGTGTTTTATCATTGTGACTTTTGCAGGTTAAACCACAGTTCCAGGAGATTCTCCGACTGTCTGAAGAGAACGTTGGTAAGCTTTAGCCTAGACGCAGATGTGCAAGCGTAAGGTTTTCTCAGCTCTCTCAAGAAACTGTTGATAGGTGGAGTTCAGACGCTGACACTGTTGATGTAAACAAGCTATTTGGAGTCTGTTATGGGTGTTTCCGTCTCCTTTTTTTTAAATTCCAAACATGTTTATATAATTATAAAGAGGTGCTTGGTCTTATGTGGCTGCCAAGTGTTTTAGTTTTGGTATTGTGGCCGCTGATGAAATGTGTTTTGTATTGAGACCCAGGCTGTGTTGAGGTCATCGGGACCTTTTCTGACATTTTTATAAAACCGCCACAGTATAACATGCATTGCGAGGCCGCACTGTCACACATATACTCATGTTAACAAATGCGAAGCCAGTACGTTGGGTTGAAAATAACTTCGTTGTGTCACATTTGTTTGTGTCTCGGCTCATTTCTAATCTTCTTGATTAACTGAATTTGTTGCATTCATTGTTATGATCGGCTTTTGTTCTCCTGTCAGATGCTTCAGCAGGGAATGGTATTCTCACCAAAGCCACAGTTCCTATTTATGCCACTGGAGTGCTGACATGTTACAACCAGGTAAATTAACAGCTGCTCAGAAACTAACAATCATGATCAGACTTTTTGATACTTTGTAGATCCTTGGAGATTTAGGTAATCTCCATGATAGAGTAAATGATATACTAGAATAAATGATATGCATGATATCAAGTCTTTATCTTGTATGTAAAAGAAAAACTAATTTCACTGTTGGTTTGAGTTTTCTAAGGAGACTCTTATTATTTAAATTTGTGCGTAATCACTTTGTTTTACAAATCTGGTCTATGCAATCTAAATATACACGTATTTGCAAGTTGGAACTGGATCCAGCAGCTACAGCTTGGAAATACATGCATTTGACTTTGCAAATACATGGATTTGCAAGTTCGAATGCACATATAAAATCCTCTCCTAGTGCCTGAAGTTAGTTGTCTGTGGGAGTGCAATCCCTTGCTTCAACTTTTAACACAGTGTCAATGGTCAGAGCGGCCAGAATAAAAAGAGAATAAAATCCAGGGCACTCTTAAAATTATATACATGTTACAGTGAAATACATGAAACGGTCATAAACGTGCTGTCATCTCTCAAAAGGAAGAGGATCGCAAGCTGTTGGTGGGTTTCCTAGAGGATGTTATGACAACCCTGTCTCTGTCCCATGCACCTCTCGACAGCCTGAAGGCCTCCTTTGTAGAGCTGGGGTAAGCTGAAACACACATGCACATTCATATTTAATCTTTGTGTGTGTGTGTGTGTTTGAAAGCACACCCATTTATAAGGATATGGCAGGTTCTTTTATACAGTTACTCTCTTGGTGTTTTAACTTGACAGTTTGAAAGTTAATGGTTACTTAATCAGTTTGTTTTGTGTTTTTGTCAGTGCCAACCCAGTGTACCATGAACTGCTGCTAACTGTTCTGTGGTATGGGGTGGTCCACACGTCTGCGCTTGTCCGGTGTACGGCAGCACGGATGTTTGAGGTACAAACACACCAGAACAAAAGGTTTTTGCTAAAAAAAAATTGTAGTACAGTTGAAAGATTGTACTAAAATGTATTTTAGTAAAATACAGACTAATAAAGCTGCACAATTATGGATAAAATTCTAATAATTTGTAATACATTGTAATTATTTTATTATGTAGTTATCATTGTTGTGTTGTGTTAAAGAATCTAAGTTGGTAGATAATGATTATTAATATATGCTTCGTTTCACTGAGCTAAAAATGCTCAGTTGTACAGTTATACACAATATAGACTCGATTTTCACAGTTACATATTTGCTGTATATGTGCTAGCTTTGCTTGCTGTTGCTGCTGTTAAACAGGCCTTTGTTATTAAGCTATTCTGCCTTTTTAAATGTGAGTGAAGATTGTAGCTTAAGGTTATTAGTGCTCTGGTTCCAACCTGATGCCTAGACCCTCAGACCTTTGACTGCAAACTCATCCCAGTAGTGACATCATAAATATCTGCTACATGTCAGAGAAAGCCTGAGGTCAGTACCCTGAAAGTACGGCATAGTTGAAGGAGCTGAACGCTGGTTCCCTTTCAGTGTTGTCGGAAAATATAATTTAATCAGAAATGTTTTTTTTAATGTTTTCACAATTTCAAATCTTGTGGAAACATAATACTGCTATTATTTTGTAAAGGGAGACAATACCTTCTCTGTTTTCTTCAGCCGATTGGATCCACATTAAACCAGCCTCCCAAGGCAAAAGTCCTGGCCAAAGCCATAAGAGACACGAGATCTCGTTTGTCCACACTTTAGGTCAAATACTGGGATGAGAGTCTAGGCATAGCGTTGGAACCTGGCCTTTGTTGATCTGAACTGGGGGAGGAGGAGTGGTAGGCCGTATTCATACCGCCCTGTTTTGTGAAGTACTCGTTCTTTCCCAGAACACCTCACTGTCACCATTTCATAGTGTGTAGCTGTCCACCATTACCAAAACTGTGGATCAAAAAAGTGGCCCTTTACCACAGATGCCAGATCAAATTACTCTCAGCTATTTTATAATCTGGCGTGTGTGGAAAGAGCCCACCGTTTTATGCTCACTGTATTGTAACAATACTTGTGCAATTTAGATATGTTGGCTTTGCAATGTGTGCATACCTGAAATTGCATGTGTGTGTGTGTGTGTGTATGTGTGTGCGTGTGTGAACGAGTGTGTGTACACACTTGCTTGAAGCATACGTTCCGTGCCTTGCAGCTATTGTTCTTGTCATTGTATATCACTTTCTTCCTATCTTTTTGTGTTTGTTTTCTTTTCCCTTCCTTCTTTATTTTGCTTTTTCCCCCTTTTTTTTTTTCTCTATTTATTGGCGGTGTTGCTCGCTCTTGTCCCAAATGCCCCGCCCACCTCTGTGACATCACGGCTGGCTCTGTCCAATCCGATCAGCTGCTGGTGAAGGGGGTGAATGAGACGCTGGTAGCTCAGAGAGTGGTGCCGGCTCTCATCACACTGTCCTCCGACCCTGAAATGTAAGTGGAACAACAACAACAGTAAACTGCGCCGCGTCTCTCTCCCCCTTCTCTTTGCTGCCTGAGAATTATCACATGTGGACCAGTCTGTACCTGCCAGGAGCAAATCAAGCAGAAAATAAGACAATATGAACACTGCAATAACGTATTTATCTAATTCATTTTCATTTCATTCCTCAAAAATAATTCACTGATGTGCATTAGTTTGGAGCGGCTCCTGTTTAGGTTCAGGCTGTGCCATGGGGTAGTTCTTTAGCATAACCACTGTGAACCCTTTTATGCGTGTACACATCATCAGTCTGCATCACTAACTCATGCCAGCTCTCATTGCCTCATCAGTCTACAACTAATGAGTCATTTGCCAGAAATGTGGTTGCATATTTCCCATGTGTCAACAGCACAATCCCAGCATGCCTGTGTGTAACCTGCCCCCCCTCCTCCTCTTCCTCTATACCCCACTCTGTGCAAGCAGGGCCCTTACTGATTGACCTCCAGATAGTGGTTGGCAATCCTCTTTCTTTTTTTCTTTCTTTCTCTTCCGTTTTATCTATTCTACCTTTACCTCTTTCTTTCACCTCGCTTTCTTCTTTATACATTTCCCTCCTTCCTGCTGTCTCTGTCCCCTCCCATGGCCACCTCCCTCTCTCTCATCCTGCTGTGTGGTGGGTTTGCAGTTGATTCTCCGGGGCATGAGTGAAGCATTAGTAGATCGCCGGGCGGCTCCAGCCCTTATAACTCTGTGCAGTGGGCCTGAATTGTGAGTCAATCGACACAGAAAAAAACTCTCTGTAAACACTGTCCTTTTGTGGGCTGCATCCTTGCAGTGGCGTGTATTTAAAAAAAAAAAAGAAAGAAATTTCTTGAATCTGTCTTGCTGAGCTGGCTTCGATATGATGCCAGAACTCCAAGTCTTATTTCGCTAACGCAGCAGTTTTTCTAACCACTAGAAAATTCAGTGAACGAGGAAGTAAGAGCCAGAATTCACTGGCCTTTCTTTCTTACCTCCCGTATTCAGTAACCACTGATCAAGCCAGTGATTCACACTGACTGACAACATTTGTGGTTGAATAAATAGTTAGGTCTCCACTCTCCAGTCCAACAGAAAAATGTTTATGCTTATTCATTCTGGGGATCTTCCGATTAATTAGCAAACAAATTTGCCTTCAGCCCTGTGTCACACTATAAGCTGGTAAATACAGCACGCTATAAACAACAGCCAGTCTTCTGAGCTGTGTCGTGACAATAATTCAAAGGGTTTTTTGGCATGGATCTATCAAATTTGACACTAATGAAAATTTGTGGCATCACTGCTGGAATGCAGCCCCGTTCATCTCATCGTTCTCTGTAATGAAACACATTTTTGGGTGCATTACGCTTGTTCCCAAATTGTACTGTAAACACAAATTTATTTAACCTTTAATATATGTTTTTTTCCTTTTTCTTTGTAGCCTTAAAATAAAATTGGCTTTGCATATTTTTCCTGAACCGAAATTAGCAGTTTAGAAATTAACAATTAATGTTAAGAGAAATGATGAGAATCTTTCTCTTTTTTTCCTCCAATGATGTCTGAGATGATCTCTGGCTTTTCTAGTCCTACTGACTGTGAAATAATTATTTAACATCACTCTAACTCCCCCCATTAACATTGCTTACCTCCATTCATCACAGTCATTGATTAATGTCAGATATTCTCATTATCGTTTTGTATTTTTACAGCAGATTTAAGAATTTTAGATCTTTTCATTTCTAGTTGGCTTTTTCTTTGAGAAAGATATAAATATATGTGAATGTACATTATTTGTCTTTCATTATAGTCCACTGATTTCTAAATATTGATGTAGGTCGAATAATATTTGCAAAAATTTCTGGAGTAGTCGGATCTCTGCTAAATTGATCATTACTGTTTAGATAATCACCATTTTTAGATGCTTAGTCCAAAAACAAACGCACTTTTTCAGCTGTGTCATTCAAATACTCAGAGCACTGATGGGTCATGCACTTGACACTTTACTTGACACATGTAAATTTCACTGTTTATGGTCATGTAATAACTTGAGCATAATGCAGAGCATGATCTGGCACTACAGTAATCATCTCAGTCATCATTGCGGTTACCAGTGTGTCATTACACTGTAATCACTATATTTATGCAAAACCTAGAACATGTGTTAGCCACAGTAGTCCTAATTCTTTGCCTCGTTGTGGGTTTTAGTATAAATGCTTGCTTGACACTGGATGTGGCACTGTAATAAAAAATGTACACAAATGAAAAAATTTCAAGTCAATTCTGGAATCCGTTAGCTGCATTGGTTTAAAAATCCCTTACGTGCCTCTCATCTCATGACATACCCCGAACACATCTGACTTCTTTTAATGTGGTTAACCAATAATCTGATGTTTCCCACATTGTGAAATGTATCCGAAAACCTTTTTTTTCCAGATAATTTTTGAGTCATTCTTTTTCAGCCATAATGACACGCTAATAGAGAATTAGGAAAATGCCTGAAATAGAGATTAACTGACTATCTGTGGTCAAAGCATTTTCTTGCATTCTTGCTGTTTGTAGCTCAGTGAGGATATCTACTATTCCTGCCTTTGGTACCATAATGGAGACTGTCACTCAAAAAGAGGTAGGGAACTGTCAACATACACAATGATGAAATTAATTGAAATCGTTTTTAAAATCATCGTCATTGTAAAATGTGTAAAAATACTTTTGCTTGCGTGTGTTTAGCTGCTGGAGCGTGTAAAGATGCAGCTGGCTTCATTCCTGGAAGACCCTCAGTACCAAGATCAGCACTCTTTGCACATGGAGATCATCAGGACATTCGGAAGGGTTGGGCCTAACGCGGAGCCACGCTTCAGAGATGAGTGTATGAAAACGACACTAATGCATTAAAAAAGCTCAATGCTAACTGTTTAAATTGGGACTTTTCCTCAAGTTTCCAGCTCGCCGTGTTTATTCCTGGACTTGACTCGAGCAGCTTTGCAGGATTCACAGCTTAAGAAAATCCCTGTTTACCTTAAACTGGGATTGAGTGCAGACTCTCAGTTCATCCTCTGTAACAAGGCGTTTTAAGTTTCTTTCCCTTAAAGGCCACACTTCCTTTAAGCCAACTTTTTTCTGGTTGGCTTCCCCTCACATTCAAAATATTTGAACAACTGGTGGATTGGGCTTCTTCGTCTGGGATTACCATATAGTGGGTATCCGCTCCTACTGTCATCATCGAGAGCTACGAGTAGGAAAAAGCATCTGAAACTGACCATTTTGTTCCTTTTGCTATCTCACCTGTGCCAAACCTTGGCCATGTTGGATATGAGCATGCTCTGTTGTACCGCTGTATAAATTTGACCTAAAAATAAGGACTCTTCCTTTTTTAAAATATATTTTTTATCGCTTTATTGTGTTGTTTAATCCTGCTTCTTCTGTGCTCTAACCATTTGCCCGTGTCTTTGCTATTCTTCTAGTTGTGCTGCCTCACCTTCACAAGCTTGCTTTGGCTAACAACAGCCAGAGCGTTGAAAACAAGAGGATTGACATTGCCACTCAGCTGTTTGAGGCCTACAGCGCCCTCTCCTGCTGCTGTATCCTTTTAAAGGTCATGGTTCACAGTCCATGTGAGCTGGTTAAAAATGGATTTCCATTCTTAAATGAAAAGGCAATTTAACTGTAACTCTTCGTGATAAGACCTAATAGCTTAAAACTAACTTACTCAAAGAGAAAATATGAGTCCACTCGTGCTTTTAATACTTCTGTACTTATGTGTTTCCAAGGGATTTACCAGAAGTCTGTCAAGTTTGGCTAGGGTTCAGGGTTGGATGCTGTAACTGTAAGTCAGTAAGAAGACCCTAAGCGTTACCGGTTAGTTCCTAGCTTTGCTTGTGAGATGTGCTGGTATGTATCAGTGTGGTCTCGGTGCCTCTGTGTATGGTTCACTGTGTGTATTGGCAGGATTTAACTATCATTTGGCAGAAGGAGAAAGGAAAAATAAGCTGCCTCCATTTTGGGTCCAGATGTAATTACAGGGTTGGTTAAGCAAAGGAAAGGATGAGAGAGGGAGAAAGTGCGTGAGAGGAGGGATAGGAGTGAACATCAGCTCCAATCCTTAGGAACAGTTCCCAGGACAGGACTCACATTTATATCACCTCTGTCGTTTCTGTCATCCCTCTTTTCTCCTATTCTTTTTCCTCTATTTCTCCTTCACTCTTTTTTTATTCCCCCCTTCTCTTTTTCATCTTTACTGACAACCCAACCCCACCCAAGTCCAACACACACACACACACACACACAGACGACAGCTGTTGAGGTTCATTCCTGTGGATTTTTGTCAGGCTGTGATTTTATAGTGCAGTAGTGTCCAGGAGGTATAGCCCTGACCTCAGAGCCTCTACCTCCCACTGCACTTCTTTCTCCTGTAATCAGTGCGACAAGCTCTGAAAGTGTACATTTCCATCCCTAAAAATAAAGACGCGTTCACCGCTGGTCGCATATAGTTTCACTGGGTTTGATGGGTGGCAGAACACGTGCAGTCCAGGGTGAAGGAACATGGAGGAAAGTTTGTGTGAACCTATTTCCATTCTCACATGGGTGGAGTGTGCCCTGTAGCTATAAAGTAATGAAGTGACTTTCTCATCAATGTTTAATTGTAATTACTCTTTATTTCATCAGCAGCAAAATATTTTAAATTGTCCTGAAGTAAACCCCTCCCATTTGGTGATTCCTGGAAACGCTGTTTTTGCTCAGTAGTATTACTAACTGTCTGACCTTGGAATCACCACTTCTTTAGTTTACATGTCTATACAAGTAGCAACAAAAACAAGATAGACTGGAAGGATGAATAATGGCATATTATAACATAAGAGGATTTTTTACAATTTTGCAATTCTTCCAAACAAAAAGGCAAAAAAGTTTTGACTTTGTTTACTGTGCAGAGTTGAAATGTTCAATTTGCATGCATTGGCTTAAGAAATGGATGATGCATTTATTGCGGGGTTTTTTTCTTCTTTTTTTTTTTACTTTTACTGTATTTGATCTAATTTAGTAGTTGTGGTTTGTGGAGAGTCAAGCAGTTTTAAAAGGACACTTGCATTTGAGTTTGTGATAGCTGCATTACTTCAGTTAACCCCTTAACTTTCAGTCCAGTCATTTCTGAGGAGGTGATGGTCAACCATTTCCTGCCTGGCCTCAGGTGTCTGCGTGCTGACATGGAGCAACTCTCTCCAGAGCATGAGGTCAGGAGAAAACACCAAGACATGCTTGCACATTTATATGTATGCTTCTCAGAGACTGGCCTTAGTAGAGCCTGACTGATATGTTGGCCAATGTTAGTTGTTTGTGATATATCGATATTGGCATTCATAGCAAATGATAAATTAAAGTGAAAAAAGTAAAGAAGACAGACTTGAGCCATAAATGGTCAGCTTGGCCATCAGAGGAGTACACTATGAAGGAATTTTAACGCGGGCAGTAGTTCTTTACATTGGCTCGCTGGTGAAAATGTAAAACCCCAGTGAGAGATGATGTATCTTGGGGATGGTTATCAACTGTTATGCCCGTCTTATGAATATGATCGCAGCACTTTAGAGCTCTGAAATTTTAAATTCATTCATCTAAACAGTCTATAAAATTTTAATTGGTTGGGCTTTAAACTTGACACATCATATTCATGCATGCATACACAAGTATTGTGTTGGCATGCTTTTATATTCCTTTGGGGTTGCTAATTCAAACATGCACACCTGTCTGCTGCGCTGACCTGTTGGGAATAAGTGAGTAGCAGTTGTTACTGATCTGCGATCTCACGCAAATAAGACAAAAAAACACAGTCTTTCTCAGACACACTCATACACATACCTCTCATATATATTTGTGTCTTGGAATCTCACGCGATCCATGTTTCATGTGAACATGTAGCCAAGGTGACTAATGATCAGCTGACTCTTTCATTCATAACACATCCACTCTTGTCTGTAAGCTCTGCATACCACACTCGTAACAGATAAAACGCTGTAAAACATATGAACTCTAGAGGCCTTTAGAGAACTAACACTGCCTAAATAAATACATATAAAACAGGAAATAGTTTTTAAAAATATGACAAAATAATTTCTCTTCTTATTTGCTTCTGCATGAATTTATAGAGGCAGCCGTTTCTGTTGTTAGCCTGGCTTTGATTAAGCACAGACATGAAAGTTAATCCCATAACACAGCCAATGAATGACAGCCAAGTCCTTTGAACACTCAAGACACACATAGAGAAATGTAGAAGACAAGACGCAATTAAAAACCAGCATGCCGAAATGAATTGGTCGGGAGGGCGAAGAGTAAAGGCTTTAAATGGAAAGTAAAGCACAGTAATGTGAGTTAATGTAAAGGTAAAAATAATCTGAATAAAAACCAAAACATGGAGAAACGTTTGTTGTTGTTTTTTTTCACATTTCAGCTGAATCCGTTTCTTTCATTCGCAGGTGATTCTTAGCTCAATGATCAAAGAGTGTGAAATCAAGGTGGAAAACAGAGCGATGTCAGACCCACAAGGGTAAGGACAACACATCCTCATTCACACCGTTACTTTCTTCTGAAAGGAATGACAAAATATGGGCTTTGATTGCATAAGACGCCAACTAATGAAGACAGAATGAAGCAGTGAAGTATCCTTACCACATGGAGAGAGTAAAAGACGGAGCCCCTATAGTGGGAGTTCTGGGGGTTTTGTACACGCCATTAGGCGTATTTGTAAGTGTCAAAGCCACACGAGCATCTTCAAGACGAGAGACGAAAAGAGATGCTGATCGTGTATATTTGGAGCTCATTAAAAAGAGGGGAGAAAAGAAGTGAATGTTTGTGTGCATGTCGATGCAGGAAGTGTGTATAGGTCTGTGCGAGTAGATTGTGTAAAAGCGTGTTCCCCCTGAGGTTAGAGAGGTTAAAGTCTCCGCGCTCACGCTGAGAGATTTTTCTTACCTTTTTCACTTTGTTCTGCCAAGTCTGGCTTCAGCTGCTCTCCTCATAACTGGTAACTCGGATTGTTACTTTTTAAGGAGATCTGACCTCCGAGAAAAGAGGTTTGGAAAGTTTTGTACATTTTTAAGCCCCGTTTAATTTAATTTAACTGCGAAAACCATGTGATTCTGCGCTCAGTGAATTTTTTACCAAAATACTTGTTGAAGTAGGATCGCCTAACATGGATGCAATTCCATACCACTGAGATTACATTTAGAGTTTTTATTAACTCAAATCTATGAAGTTTGATGTGATATTAAATGCTCATGAACTACAAAAGCATGGACTAAAATGGTTCGCAGGTCATGAAGCGCTTTGAGTTAGTCTTATGTTTGTCCTGGTATTGAGCAACGCAGCTCTTTGGCACTAACTTCTTCTCTGTATCATTCTGAATCCAAACAAACTCAAAAGAGGAACTTGAGGAGCCGTTAGACTGTAAAAAATCAGGAGGGGCTGAATTGGCAAACGGTATTTCCTTTCCAAAGAAGTGGAGTAGAGGGTGGTGTGAGCTCAGACACATTGCAAAGTGATTTTTGCCATAGTTTTGATTTCATTTGATGTATTCAAACCGAAAATGGCTAAAGTTCAGTGATGCCTCGTGTTCACCTCCTTACTTTGTGTTGTTTTTGTTTGTTTTTTTACACAGCTCCATGTCAATTGCATCCAGTTTGGTGGGCGAGGATGCCAAGACCAAGTTTCTAAGTAAGATGGGTCAGCTGACTACCTCTGGCGCCATGCTGGCCAACGTCTTCCAGAGAAAGAAGTAATCCCAACACTCACCGATTCATCATCTCGATTAACTGACCGAACGCTGCGCTCATTGGGAGCATTTTGTTTTACTGGGAGAAATAAAAAAATAAAAAAAAAAACGCGTATGTTCAGCTTCAAGCAGACGGAAGTCGAGTGTATAGTTCAGTTGATTTCGAGAAATTTTGCTCGAAGTTGTATTGATTTTAAAATCTGTGCAGCAGGACTACTTGTTAAACGGGGATGGTTTTCGCAGCGAAAGCTTCCTCGGTTTTCCTCTGCTCGTATTTTCCTCTCCTCGACTATTAATCCCGACAGATGCATCATCAAGGACTAGGATTTGCTTTCATTAGTCAGTGTTAGAATTGTCATTTCACAGCAGAAAGAGCGGAGAGATGAAACTGCGCAGTGTCGAGATTAACCCACGAGGAGCTCGTTACCTGGACATTTCTGGACTTGAAAAGGAATCGCTGAGTTTGTTTTGAGTTTTAGTGCAGTACTTCTTGTTTCAGACGAGCCTCACTCGCGTTTAGGAAGCTGAACTCTGAGCACAGCCTGTGGGGGTTTCATTTACCATATTAATGAGCGCCATTTTGGATCAAAGGGTTCGAAAGCAGTCGCGTTAAGTATACTGAAGGTCTGAACCACCAAAAGGCTGTGCGGATTATTTAGAATGCCTTGTACAGTGTCTCTGTACGGCTCTGAAGTATCGCCTACTTGAAACTATTAAAAAGAAAAAGTGTCTTGCCTTTATTTCTTCAGTCTCTGTTTTTTTTGATAGCTTCTATTTTATAACTTATTTATGTTTTAATGAAGAAAAGCATACTTTATTCCAACTTCCAAAGATATTTGCACTTCACTTTGCTGTTATGTTCTTTATTATCTATATTTCTTTTGTTTAATTCAGTCTTACACACAGAGATTATCACTATTGTTAACGATTGTTTTTTTTGTTTTTTTTATCCGTTATGGCAATGTGAAGTTGAAGAGAACACTGATTATAATTATTCCTTCTCTGTCTGTTGCATCTTGTCTCTCAGTGTTGCGGTGTCTCTGATAATTGTACTTTGTTTTTGTTTTTTTCTAACGTGGGAATTTGGTTCTTTTTCTTTGTCGTTTGTTCAATTTGGATATGCTCTAAGAGAAACCGTAAATAAATGTATCATACACTGAACTGAAGAACACGGTACTCATTATGTATATTTGAAATTCGTGTCTTGGTGTAATAAAAGATGGAGATTGGAGGTTCATTGAATGCCTGCATGCATCAGGACTTTTTTTTCGTCTGCCGCTGGGTGATAAAGGAGCTCTCGCTGTGGCTCAAAGTGTCGGCAGGTGTTAGAAGGCTGTAAAACAAAGTCATTTAACAGGAAAAACGCACACCGCTCCTGCCCGCGCGCCTCGACTTCAAACGTTTCAAGTCTCCTATTGTCTCCTTAGTACAACAAACCAAAGTCCATCTTATGGGACATTCCCAACAACTTAACACCCCCCAAAAAACAGTAATAAAAGCCCAGATCTGCCATCTAGATTACACTATCTCCCAATCCCTGCTATGTTTTGGAAAATGACTTGGTAATGACATGGTCAGCTTTGGCCTTGATCTATAAAAGAACACAAGCGAACTCAAAGTGTGAACTCAAACTTTCAAATGGGTTTTTGACAGCCCTGACTGGC
>VUQR01015625.1:36809-56693 GCA_015108515.1 Hemichromis elongatus | reverse complement strand
ACAGTGTTGTGATTTCATTGTGTAAATCTAACCATAATTGTGTGAGTTTAGAAAGCAGTGCAGTATATATATATATATATATATATATATATATATATATATATATATCTATATATACATATATCTATATATATATATATATATATATATATATATATATATATATATATATATATATAACCACCTTAAGGTCTGTCTGAATTGGACTCCAACAAGAAGTATCAGTTTATTTAAACTCGATAAGAAGAACAGTAAAGTAAGGACAGATGAATCAGTCAGCGTCTCATCTTCAAACTCTGATAGCCTCCAGTGTCTCACTGAGTGGATGAACCATCTTTAATCAACTGGCCTCCATCTAAAAGGCACATTTTTCAGAACTGTAACCAACTTGTGCTACTTCTGTAGACTTCTTCACATTTATTACATGATGAAGTGGAAGTCACAGAAAAGATGGTGTGAGGTCATGGCCGTCAGATATCAAGAACACCCATAAAGCCATTTGATTGCTGCTTGTATTCGTTTCAGATGTACTGATGTCACTCTTTTCATTCTATATATATCTATATATCTCTATATATCGTATATATATATATGTATATCGGAGCATATATATGAGTAAAAACATACCTCTTTAACATATGTAACACAGTTTACATATCTCCCAACCAAGAGGCAGCTGTGCTTTCAGTGTTTTTGGAAACCAGATACTGCAGTTCTTTTGTTTATCAGGTCCATTCTGAAATGTGGTTATTGCCTCAAGCCTCAAGTGCCTGCAAGCTGCGAACCAAAGCAGGCTCGGCTTTAATTAATCATCCGTAAGACCGGTCTAAATAAAACTGTCTTAGGAACAACAACACGAAAGTGTGCAACAACGTATTTATGGCCTCGGTGCAAAAACTTCTCTCTCCTCCATGGCTCTAAAGTTTCATCTGTTCTTTCTCTCCCATTAAAATTCTCTCCTTCCTCAAGACCTCGCATTTGCCTTTCATTTTCATGAAAACAGACTGTTTGCGCTTGTAATGCCTCTGCATCAGCTGCATGGAAAACCAGTCAGAAAGTCGCACAAGAGTTGTGTGAACGTGTATCTGCGCGTGCATTCATGTGCACAATACAAAATGAAAATCAAAGGTTAAATACACACACACATGCACTTAAAGCACAGTTAAGACAAAAAGTTATAATTTAAACACCGACTCTGCAGGCTTAAAAGAGCGTGTATTTTTGAGCTGCGTGTAGTGGTTAGAAGAGGAACTCACACCTAGCAACGACACTTATGCAGGCACAAGCATTACAAAGTGTCCATCTGTCCAATCCTAACACTTGTGTTTAGCAAAGCAGATCTGTTCAGCTGTCTGGACAGTCAAAGCAGCTTGTGAGCATCTTATATCCTTCATGTCAATGTTATCTCAAGTTTTACGTAAGATTATTTTCTCAGTCTCATTCTCCGCCGTATGTGTAAGATGTTTTATATATATATATATATATATCTAACTTGTGAACACAAGTGAGAGGACTCAAAGGACTACAGGACATATCAACAATAAACAAGTAAGAAAGGTCAGAGATAAGATATGGAAGGAGCACAGAAAGTAGAGGGAAATGTTAAAAAGAAGAAAAAGAGCACTGAGAAAAACCCAAACGGATAAGTTAGAAGAATAGAACAAGACAGAAAATCAGAGAGAGCTGCCAAATAGCAGAGATGAGGTTTATATGTGATGATGCTAGAATGTGTTGCTACCGTTAAGAAGGCAAGTCCCCCCTGTGAGCTGGCAACCAAAGTCACCTTCTGGCAGCTGTCTACTGTCATCTACTAATGCACTCACAACGACTTTTGAACCTCGCAGTTAATGACCAGGGAGGTAATGGAGAGGGATGTAGGCCATGAACAACTCCGCAGTCTGGCAGACTGTTTTAATATTGCTTTCGCAGAACCGACAGATTCATCTACATAGAGTAAATCACCACCGGCATTCACCGACTGAGCAGAAAAATCAGCAGCGTATGCAACTTCCTGTGTAGATCTGTGGTGTTCAGAGAGCCCACACAGGTTTAAACCTCTCAAGTATCACAACTTACAAATCTGGAGTGGAAATTCAACACACTGAGCAAGTCCTGCCTTGAAAACTATGGAACAACAGTCGTCTTGGGAAGCATTCAATCCATCTGGGACGTGCTTGCGTGTGAAGAGTCTCCCATTAGTTACTTCAAAAGGCTTATTCAATAACACTTCAGTCAACACGGTTAAGGTTTTGCAGTTTTGCCGTCTACTGACCAAACTCTGAAGTGTTTTGGTGCTCAGAGTGCAAACCGCTCTCTCTCTGCAGCCGAAAAGGTTTCGATTTCTCTGCCATCATTTCTACACAGTTGCTGCGGAATTATTTCAAGCCAAAACTAATCCCCTGCTGGGACTAAGCAGCTGGGAATTTTATATTTTAAGATCTTTTTTTTTCCCCTTCCCACATTTAGACACAAGCTACAACAATTATCCTAGTTAATTCACAGCTCTGTGCAGAAGTCTTGAGCCACCCATCCCATCAAAAACCTTCCGATTCCTTGGAAGCAAAATATTTAAAAAGTGTTTCTTTAGAAATTGGCTGCTTTTCTCTCATTTTCAGACTTCTTCTGTCCACTTTTTTTTTCTTTTTTGTTTTATTGAACTCAGTTAACACTGAACTATGAATCATTCAAAAATATATAACTATAAATTTAGGAATAAAGCCATTTTTAAAATGTGTCTTTAGGTGCAGCCTGTCTACCAAAGCCATCATTTGTTCTAGTTTCTGTCAACAGAGTCTGACAGGAATAATAAAGCTATTTTGGACTGACAAGGAGACTCCCAAAACACTTAAGGAACCTCAACATGGTGTGCAGTGTGTCAATAAAAAAAAATAAAAAAAATCAACGGGAAGTGGACAAGTGGAAGATTACCAAGGAGAAGACACCTCCTTGAGCTCACCCAGGAGAACACCAAGGCGTTCCCCAATCAGCCGAGAGATATAATCTCTCTAGTATGTCCCGGGTCTATCCCGGAGCCTCTTCCTAGTAGGACATCCCAAGAACATCTTGTCCAGGACGTGCCCAGAAGATGCTGAAACCACCTCAACTGGCTCCTTTCTATGTGGAGGAATAGCAAATCTTCTTTGAGCCCCTTTCGAGTTGATTGAACTATTCACCCTATGGTTAAAGGAGACGTCAGCCACCCTTTAGACAAAGCTCTTCGACGCTTCTCGTGTCTACAATTTATTTCTTTCGGTCACTATTTACCAGTAAATCAACAACTTTGCTTTAATACTCAGTTCTCTGGTCACCACGACAGACTCGTCCAGTGTCTACATCACTGGAGCCATGGCTGTCAGTCTCCCGCTGACCTCTCCAAACTCCCAAGACATTTGGAGCAGCAACTTGTCCCTGACCTGCAGTGGCCACTCCAGCCGTTGGACCATGGCGTCAAACATGGAGGACTGCTCCAGTGCAAGCTCGAGCAAAAACTTCTGAAGCCACCAAGGGCTCAGAAAGTAAAAGAATTAGCAGGCCTAAATCTCTACAGCTAAAATAGATCTAATCACACAATGAACAGTTTCTCAGTCACAGTAAGTGACATCCTTAAGAAATCTAAATTTCCACATATACTTAAACATGTTTCAATAAATACCAATTTCTAATGTTCTAAGGCAAGGAAAAGACTTTAACACAGTGCTTTATATGCACTCCTGTGGATGGGTTATTATTTAAAAACACGTTTTCTCATAAAAACCCAATTTTACATCCACCCACCACCCCCATAACCAAAGTATACCATTTATAAATATTCATATTATGTGAACAAATGTAAAATATTTTACTTGTGAATATCAACACCGTTGCCTTCTGTGTTTTCTGTGTTCGTTACCTGAAAATCCCTCTCCTCCAGAATCTCTTTCCTCCACCTGACCAGGAAGGCCGCACACACATACAGGTGAAAATGGGAGAAGCCCTCTGGTTCAGCCTGGTGAGCGAGAAAAAAGAAAGAAAGATTATGTTGATTTAGGACAAGTTCAAGATTTCGCAGCATGAAAACAAACGACACCTCCATCACAGATATGTTACATTGTTCAAATGGAAGCTTAAGTGTGCGAGCAAAGCATCTCGGAGAAGCTCAAACACGCTCCCGTGTTCATCACAATTTCGTTTTAGGAAAGATTTGGAAACATTTTTGCATGATGTATTTAGCCACGCATACGAAAAAAGAAAAAGGGGGAGGAAAAAATAGGAAAAAAGGGAGAATATAAAACATTTTTTCCTGTCAAAATCCAGAAATTTACATGTGCAGGGTAACAAAGAAAGATACAAATCCCTTTTTCCTCTGCACAGCTTTTTATTTCAGCTGCTCGTTATGTATGGTGGCTTACTTTTTTTATGACTCTGCAATGAGCGGGGGGAATTAAAAAGGGAGTAAGACAAAGGATAAGATGTTCCCTGTTCTATTCATTTTTCTCCAGAGCACCATCACAGAAAGGATAATTACCGAGGCCTTTTGAATGCAAGTGACTCAGGAATATACGGTCCCTTAAAGAAGGAACACAATTTTCAAAGTACATCCTGGTATGAGGACTTTTCTGAAGGCGTTTTGACGGGTCAGGTCAAAACATGGTTGAGGTTTAACCGGACACCTAAAGTTTTGCTGTTCCAAACAAATGTGCTGGTATTATAGACAGCCAGACGGAGGCTCAAATAAAGCTCGGAGCAAGGCTTATTTGTGACAACAGCTGGGGAAGAAAAAAAAAAT
This sequence comes from Hemichromis elongatus, assembly GCA_015108515.1. Taxonomy (NCBI): domain Eukaryota; kingdom Metazoa; phylum Chordata; class Actinopteri; order Cichliformes; family Cichlidae; genus Hemichromis; species Hemichromis elongatus. The sequence goes on along the minus strand of VUQR01015625.1, from coordinate 51,928 downwards.
CTAGTATAAATAGCTTGGAGTGACAACTGAACATTTGCATGAATCTGGAAGTCAAAAATCAACCAAAGGCAGGAAGAGAGGAGGTATGTAAGAGGACCCAGCTTCAGTCTGACGGACAGCAAGAAAAGACAACCAAAAGTGCAGAAAAAAGAGCGAGAGATGTAAACAGTATAGGAGCGACTGAGAGAGCGAGAGGTAGTCTGTATGCAAGTGCGGCAGGGCTATGTAACCTTATCTCCCCTGGACAGACACTTTTAATCATATTTTGTAGCAAAAGAAAAAAGCATTGCATTTTCCCCTGCTCTTGAGATTGACAGCAATATGTGAAATTTCTCTCTCCATAACTTGTCAGAAATTCAGGAAAATAAAATCTCCATGCCGAGCCTTGCAAAGCCCTTCCTGTTTAGCGGTTAAGTCGGTGCAAAAACTCCTCCTTTATGACGCTCGCAGCCGAAACTGAGCTCAAAACTGGACATTTTGCTACAAAGTGACCACAGCATAAACAGGAGAATAAACTGACAAGTTTACTGATACGTCTGATTAATCAATGCAATTTAAGTATGGAACTGCACCCGTGAGTTTCTATGTTCACTAGCAGGCTTTCCCTGGCTCAGAAATGTGGGAATACGAGCGGTCAGCGCACAGGGAAGGCAAGACTAGAGCAGGAAACACACTCCTAATTGTCCCATAAATGAATGAGTATTCTGCGAGTGTGCTCCTTGATGTGTCCACTTTAACAGTGCGCGCTATTAGAGAAAAAAAAACAAAACAAAAAGCAAATGCAGCACGGCAGTGTTCAAAAACATGAAATACACACGTACTACAATTTGACATTAAACTTTGCAGTCTCTTTAGCACAGGTAGATTAGTAAAATGCCAAAGGCTGTACGCACGGTGCTGTACGTTCCAAAAACTCAGCGATGTACCATCAGCAGCACTTCCTCGACCATACAACAGCGGCTATAACTCAGCAGCGCACGCGTTTCAGACCCTAACTTCATTTCAAAGGAAGAAGAGGAAGTGCATTTGCTGACAAAGTGTCCATTACTCTCTCCTACACAGTACAGAGAGGTGTTCAGAGGTCGGCGCAGTGGAGATCACCCACCCAACAAAACAGTCAATCGGGGAGAAACACTGGTCAGTTAGCTTAATGCATTTAAATAACGCAGGCAGTGCCGTGTTGCATATTTCAGCGTCGCCAGGTACTGTAATCAACTGTACGAGCTGATCTTTAATCACCACGCTCATTTATGCAGTGGATAACAACGAGCCATAACTCTGCAGGAATTAACAGAAACTGCCTTTCCTCTGTGATAATTGAATTTCCCTCCAAGAAGGAAGGAACAAACAGATTAATAATGGATATACAGAAATGAACAGAGATTTGGTTTCTCGCTCTCCGTCTCTCTCTTGTTTGGTTCTTGCAGACAGATTGATTCGCCCCACGCCTCTGCGTACATATCCTGTCGCTCCCTTTCCTTCTCGCTTTGCCTCCCACTTAGTTAAACCAGTTTTTACAATTGTGCAATTAACAGCATCTGCGCGCACGCGCGTTTGTTCGTGTGCGTGAGAAACAATGGAAAAAAGTGGATAATGGAGAGCGCAGGGAGTGGTGAGACAAAAAGAGGGGTGTCTGTGAACAGCGAAGCATGGCGTGATGCGGGTTGTAAACTGGCAGGTGAGTGGCTTGTTGGTTGAGCTTTGCAGCTCGAAGCAAACAACTGAAGCAAGCAAGCAAACATGCGCGCGCGCACACACACGAAGAGACGAGAGAGTATATGAGTGGCATATGGGAGCACAATGTTTATCACTCTCCAAAGACTCACCAAGTTTTAATTTCCTTTCTTCTATGAGTTTGTTTGTGTGTGTGTGTGTGTGTGTGACAGAGAGAGAGAGTTCATGGTTGAGGGCATCAGCGGGCCTGTGAAACTCTGAAATCCACTCTATATCTCGCTCTGCCCCCCGCCACTCCCTCTCTGTCGCCACTCCGTTCCTACAATCTGTCACCTCCTTCAGTCTCGTTCAACAAATGTCTGCTACTCACTTTTCTCCCTCTTTCTCTGTAATCCCACTGTGAAGACTATTTCATAAATTAGAAAGTGATTTTTCTTGACATTAAATATAAAATTTGTCATCTATCATTTCCACGAGCAATCCAGCATTAACGTGAAATCTATTGCCTCCGCCGACTGCATAGTTATTGGTGGTATATGACTCGTGTTCTTCTTCACTTTAATGCGTTTAAGGCGCACAAGTTGAAATTATTAAATGCCACTGCATCTGTAGTCCAGCTCTGCAGAATTATACTGATGCTGCTGTGAAGTAATGCAGGCCCAAAACACAATAAATAAGACATTACACACTATATATGGCTCCATATGCACAAAATGTGCGTGTTTAATAACTGTTTGCTATAAAACCGTCACACCTTTCATAATTTGCTCTGCGCGTGACTGACAGGCTGCCCTTTGAGGCATTTCTATGTAATGATTAAAAATGTTTTAAGTTTATTAGCTCTGAAAGGATCTGTGGATTAGCTGACTGACAGAAAATGAACAGTCAAGTCTGATAATTGGTTCATCACATGAGTCATTTAAATTTCAAATATTTGCTTGATGGAGCTTCTGATAGGTGAGGATTTAGTGCTTTTCTCTGCTTCACACAACTCGGGGTGAGAGGAACTGTGGTTCCTTGCCCACAGCTACATTTTACAGATGGACCCTAAACTCGTCACATCAAGATAAAGGGCAGTAGTATGCGATACTCCAAAGTTTGGTATCGATCCGATACCAAGTAAATATAGGCCCAGTATTGCCATTACCGATATTGATACCGATACTTTTAACCTATAAAGGCAGATTAAGTCGGGGAGATCGGTGTGTAATGATTTATGAGATAAATTTACTTTCCACAACATTAAGTTAAGACAAATAAACAGACTTTTCAGCTTTTCATGTTTTATTCTCGTATTTCATATAATGTGTGCTCTAGGCTATACACACAATGGATGTGACGGTCAACGCAAAAACGTTCCGACGTTGCTCATGCACACATTTGAAATTTTTTTTTTTTTTCAATTTCCCCCAAAATCAGTGGGCTACATACTCAACTTAGAGGATATAAACAAAGTATAGATGCTTCCGCGCTAGTATCAATATCAATATACAAATACGAGCATTGGTATCGATACTATCGATATTTGGATCCACCCACCTATAGTAACAGTGTTGTGAAAGCAGCACATGTACATACAGTGCTTCAAAAGAGGGCAGATACAGAGATGTCGTCACTGTAAAAACCTTACTTCATACATTACGATAACCCGTAAAATTGTGACGGACCAGGAGCCGAATGAGCTACTACATTACAGATGTTCCAGTTAAATGAGTGATCAAAAGAGTTTGGCTAAATAAAAAGTGCAGCCTCTGAAAGAGCTTCAGCACAGTCTTGTGGGTTAGCCGGACTTCAGCATGTGGTGGCACTCGTGGCTGCATGAGGCAGGGGCAGAGCCAGGATATGCATGCGATTAGTAGTTTTTAATGTGTTAAATGTTACATCATAATATAAGTTCCACCCATTTAAACAACGTACAATACGTCTTAATTTTAATGACAGAAACTCCTAGTTCTAGTTCCAGTTGAGGCACAGACATAATAGCATCGATTTCACACCTAAATCAGTTCTGAATGCAGAGAAATGTCTTCGCCCCCCACCCCCCACCCCATCCACAGCTATGTTATCTGCTGCTGCTGCTGCTTTCTCATCATTATGATTTGCAAAACAAAGTTTGTCGTGAGAGTCAAGGTGACTCCGTCAAACTTGTCTCTACCTCTTCTCCTCCTCCATTGTTATGCCTGGTCCTCCACCCTCCTCGTGTCAGGGCAGCCATATTGGCTGAGACACGCGAGACTCTGACTGACAAGCGCCGCTGATCAAAGTACGGAGAAAACAGGGGGGCGAAGGACTGGGGGTATGCTGAGTGCAGTCGATTGGGAGAACAGGAGGAGTAAAAGGGAGGGGGGGGGGGTCACGGGAGACAGAAAGGGTAGGAGGCTAAGGGTGAACGGAGGAGAAAAGAGAGGGAATGAAGAATGCAGAGTGAGGAGTAGTGCAATGTCATAGCTTCTCTAAACTGCTGCGCTGGCTGTCTGACTAGTCTCATCGCTCCAAGACAAACCGGCCTGACGTGGGACAAACTCGATACTCTGACGAGTCGTCTCTAGACAAGGTGAAAAGGCGATGGTGATGGAAGACGGTAATGGAGCAGATTCAAAGTGATGTAACAATTACACAGACTGAATATGATCAAGCTCCGTTCTTATCCTACGTGTAGGAACATCGCTACATTAGTGATTGGCAAAAGTTGGCATTAACCGCTACAAGCTGTACAAGTATTCCTGTGTGGAATTCAGCGCTCGTGGCTGAATTTGATGTTGCGCACGATGAATTTAAACACCGAATATCAAGGCAGGGATATTTTGAATTGTAAATTAGGACGAAAGATCTCCAAAAAATAAATAAATAAAAACCGACGACAACTCATGATGCAATCCTTTTAAAGAGAACGTGAGAAGGTTTGCAGAGTTTTTCAGGGAAACGGCTTTGAATATAATTCCAGTCAAGTTCAGCATAGTGTTTTTGTGCATGCTCCTCTAATGCGTTGCCCTGCTTTAGGCAACATTTAAAATTACAAAGCACCAGAGCTAATCAAAGGGGGGAAAAGGAGGCAAAAATGATAACATCTGAATTCCCACTTTGCTATGGATTTAATTCATTTTGGAGCCCTGCTGTTTCTCATTCTGTGTTTGTGAGCAGGCTGATTTGAAAGGAAATTATTGCATTCAAAGCTAGCATGAGTGTCAATAACGCGTGGCTAGGTTTTAGAGAACATAGGAGATAATCTGTGGGGACAGCATACATTGAAGTGTGTGGTAAATGCTACCAGTGTGACACTTAAAATGCTGCTTTGATGTGAAGATGGGGTCAGGAAAAGCAAAAGTTTTTTTTTAAAGGAGACAAATATTAATCCTCAGAGCAGAGAGAAAACACACAAAGAGTGACCAGGGTCCTGTCTACAGAGGCCCGTCTGATTGTTTGGAGCGATCGCAGGGCCAACAATCGCTGTGGAGAGGACACAGGAAGGCAGGCAAAGCGAGTAGGGACACCTCCTCAGGGATGCCCCACTCCCCCTTATTTAAGTGGCAGCTTTTATTTACATCCACAAAAAGAAAACTTTGGAAAAGTTGGCTGAAGATGTTTCGATTCTTTACTTCAGATACAACAATGAAAAAATATAACTACAAAAAGCATCACTTTATTTGAAAAATGTCCTTTGGAGCAAAAAAAGGAAAATTCTTATAGCTTATATAAATTACAGTATATGAATATAAATTATTGAACATTTCAGCAACATTTTAAGTCAACCGAGTGGGCTTTCTAAGATTGTGCAGATTTATGTTCTGTATTTGATCCATTTTCCTTTTTTTTATGAAGCAGTTAACAAATATATAATTGATTCAACTGCTAACAGCTGATTTGCTGTGCAGGTCTTAACGTGGTCACGCACATCACAGGTTGGAAAACACTGGCTTACAACAAGAGTAGACTTGGATGATCCACAGCTCCAAACAATCAAAAAACAAAGCGTTTCGCAGGGAAACGCTAAAGCACGGAAACTAAAAGTTAAGCTAATGATACAGTTTCAGCTCTTCAGCTAATTTTCTTCTGATTGGCTGGCATTGATAAATGGACTGAAGTGAGAGAGCCATCCATTTTTTTATTATGTTTGTCTGAAATCATTAAAAATGCCAATAAAGTAAAATAAAATTTTAAAAAAGTACTAGGCCTGCAATATTTTAGCATTGTTTACTCTGCTAGTCCTTGTCAATTACATTAAATTTAATTTCCTCAAAAATATCAGAAGGTGATAAAGAAAATCCATCCAAATCTCCTAGTTTGTCTTTTTAAAAAAAAATATTTTCTGTAGTCTAATTTAACCAATCAATCACGTTAGCTCTTAAAAAAGTAAACATTTCATTAAATGTAGTGAAGTAAAAATATAAAGCAGCACAAAATTACAAATTGTGCCTCGCTACATCAATAACAGTCGGCTACTTGGTTCCTCCGACCGCTAACGAAGGTAAAAGCTGTATTAATAAGGAGATCAAAGCAGCAAGAATTCAACGTCTGTGAAGAAGCCGACTACTCCTGTGTGCAATTTACTAATTTTGGTCTGTGCTTTTAACCTTAATCTAGGCTAACGTTCTGACCTATGTTGCAGTAAATTACCACATTTTTTTCCACTAGCAAGCCATACAATTGGTTAGATCCTACCCAGTGGTTTTAAATATAGGTAAACAGCTCCCTGCTTGGTAAATTCAACCATTCATATGGAAAAAGCACCATGTTTTAGAAACCCAAAATGTCACGGTATCCCTTTAACAGCCATGCTAATGCTGCCACACTGAGCTACTTGCTAATTTCATGCTCCACGCAACAGGGATAATTTGGTCCCTGTCTGTCTGTCTGCTTGCCCGTCTTTCGGCCAAGGGAAGAGCAGTCTGTGCATGTGAGTGTGTCTCGCTCTATATCTTGTGTCCTTCTCTTGGTTTCTGCCTTCCTCCCTCTTTCAAAGATCAATAGAGACAAATGAGGGGGAAAAAACAAGTCTTGGAGAGAAAAAGAGGAGAAGCAGGCTGAGGGCAAAATAGACAAAAAGGAGAGGAGAAGAAACGAATGCTGAGAAGAGTCTGCAGACAGAGAGATGACAGGAGACGCAGCATAAGAAAGAGGAAGTGCTGTGTTGTGTTGGATCACACTACTGAACAGATGGCCACACCGCGGAGAGAAGACCACAACAGAGACATTACAACACTCAGGTTAAAATCTCCCCTGGAAGACACTCGCACAGGCACGCAAACACACACAAACTGAGGCTCAGTGGCAAAGGGTAAGGTCTTTCTGTTCAATATCACCATTTGGGAGAAGCCCAAACACTCTAGTTTCATTGTAGTAAGTCAAGAACATAAATTAAGGAGCCTTTTTACATAACAATTTTCTAGAGATTACTAAATAATGCATGTAGCTGTGCTGTAACAGGGTTTATACAACCACTAAACTATCAGCTGTCTGTTAAACAAACAGGAAAAGGTCAAAACAACATGCAAAGGTAAACACACCGAAAAATAGTTTGAGGGCAAGTGTGATGGAGAAGAGCAAGAGGAGGAAAATGGATAGAAGAGTAAACTGGGAGATGAGAAGAGAGATGACAAGAAGAAAGGGCATAAGGCGAGCGTGAAAGAAAAGCAATGCGATGAAAAAGTTTTAAAAAGGACAACAGAAACTAGCAGAGTAGAACAGATAAGAAGAGCTCTGTGCTTTGCTGTCAGCTCCTCTGAAAGTTTCATGAGTGGAAATGGCCTAATTCCCCTACCAGGTCAGGACTGGAGGTGAGGGACTGTGACCGAGCCTGCCAAGACGAGGTGAATGTGGGTTTGTGTGCTGCATCAAAAGGTAGTGTGCAGTGTGTGTTGAGGGTGCCGTCCGAGCGACATTGTAAAACATCAAATATTTAGAGGATGCATTACAAGTACAATGTGTACCAGCGTTGCTGTCAAGTCACGACAAAGCAACAACACTGTTTAATTATTCACTCCTCGACTTGAGGTGGACTGAACACATCCAGTCATATGAAAAAGAAATATTTCATAGCACTCTATGGTAAATGGACTGATTCTGGACTGAAGTGCTCAATACAACATGCCACATTCACCCATTCAGACAAGCACTATCTTCTATGCTTCTATGGATCGGAGCGCGACTTGGGGTTAATATCTCGCCCGAGGATATTTGTCATGAAGACGAGAGGGAGCCAGGGATCGAACCACCAACCTTCTGATCAGTAGATGACCTGCTGTACCTCCTGTGAAACCTGTGAAACACTAAGTACATCCTCATTGCTTCCATAAGAATTAATAGGGTAAGTAGAAGCCAGGTGCTGCTCATCAAATGAACTCGATTAATTATCGTCATCACGGGTGAACACATCTAGAAAAGCAGTTGCTGGTCTGCAACCTTTAGGTGTGTGTAATACAAAACACGTGGACATCAGCAAGCTGGACTTGGAGCTTGGAAGGAAAAGTGTCTGGACTTCCTAAAGTTGCCTGAAGACGTTTCACCTCTCATCCGAGAAGCTTCTTCAGTTCTAAGGGCAAATGGTGCAGAGTCCCAGATTTTAGCCCAATGGGAGTGTCCCCAAAGACAAACATGGACCCCTTATCGATCCACTACCTAATCGAACGAGCCAAGGTGTGAAAATGGGTGTAGGTCACAATCATCCAAGGTTTCGGGTAAACCTGCTGTGAAACCTAGCCCCACTTTGTTCTTTTACAGAGCTTAGAGGGTCACTTAAGTGTTTCTATGTTTTTAAACTGTAACATTGCATATTTTAGTATAAAACAATTTTTACTTTGGCTAAAATTGTAAATATTAGGCAACACAGTGGTCAAACAGAATTCTGTAAACATGATTTTTTGGTTGCTTTCTTTCAGTTTCTTCTGTATTGTGCTTTTTTTCCATTCTCTTATTTGAATTTTCTCACAACATATGGTTGGGTTATGTTTACTTAGCATTGTTCTAACTATGACACTCTTAAATTGTTCCTTTTGTAAGCACTTGTATTTTTCTATCCTGCATGCAGGTTTGGCCTTGATTCTAACACTGCGTTATATAGTCTGCCACACAATTTTACTCTTGGAGTGCACTGTTTGTTTGGTTTTTTTTTTTAAGAGTTCTAGTTGCACCACATAATGTCTCACAAAACGTCCTGGGTTTTATGCTTGTTTGGTTTTTTTGGAATGAATCCTGCGTGTTCTCTATGATTTGGTGCTAGAACAGCAGTCTATGCAAGGTGGCCTGCACACCCTTGTCCCTAGCTGCAAGTACATCCTCCAGCTAGTTTCAGGGAAAAACAAGGGTCTCCCACCTCTACACTGAAGTGACCAAGAGCCATCTGTGTCAGACGCTCACACCATCTCAACTGACTCTGGGTTTTGGTGAAGACTACACCACCTCCCAAACAGTGAAGTTAGAAACACGTGACATTATCAGACCTCTGGAGCCCAATCCTTGCCCCAGCTTTAGGCTAGATGCTCAGGTCCACAGTAGCTGCCACCAACGCTCTTGAATATCAGATCAAACTCATAGTGGTTACTTGGACTGTGTGTAATATAGGAAAAGTAATTATATGAAATACAACAATACATCTACTTCATTGATATTTGATTTAAAAAAAAAAGAAACTAAGCAGACAATCCAGAGTCAGAGTTTAAATGCTATGTAAGCCTTGTGGAAGCATCGGTCTTCCGTTTGGTATGTGTGACAGAGAATTTGTACCAAAGAATATCAAAACCTAAACTGAGGTTGCCCTGCGGTGCTAACTATCAGTGTAGCCACTATTGTGACATCACTGCATTAACAGCCTTCAGGACATGAGACGTGAGTTATGACTAAATGCCGGGGTAATATTTCTTTGGGACACACGTAGTTTATGATTCTCTGAGTGGATTATAGAGAGAAGACAACAGTACTTTCTGCTCTCCCAAACAGTCACTCAGCTCTTAACTAGAGATACGTGATAAAAAGTAACTGCTTGTTACTATGGACACCATGCAGCCATTATATAATACAGACCTTAATATAGTAGAGCTGGGTCTGCTCCTATATCTTAAAAAAAGATGGTTTTTAGTTTGTTATTTTTCAGATAGTTAATTAGAATAGTCCAGAGCATAGCACAGACAGCATTTCCTACACATTTATGTCCAAGTATCTTCGGTGGCTCATTTTAGCATGTTATGTTTTTTATTTTTTTAGCTTTATGAGAACACACTGCCATCTGCAATCGATTTAATAATGGACAACCTTATTTTGAAATATGATTGCTGCTAACCTGCTGGCCCCCACCTTTCCTTCGTCTTGTTTCCTTATTGACAGGCTGAGACCGGAGAAGCAGTGTTTGATACCGTTCGGCTGCCCGTCTTTACTCCCCAGTTACACAGTTTTGGGTCGCAGCGGGTAGTGACTGTCCTTGTTCTGCACTGGGGAGTTCCATTGTTCCCTCTAGGTTTCATTTCCTCACGAGCGTAACGTTGTCTTCCACTTCTATGTGGACGACACACAAATATACCTCTCTATAAAGGTAATTTTGGAGAAATTACATGAATCTTCAGGTCCCTCAACTAACCTGAAATACAGAATTTCCAAAAACATTCTTCAGCTAAATATACTGATCGCTTTGGGTTCCCCAACAGACCAATAGGTATAATGAGATGCTTAAGCCCAACGACGTTAACCCTTGATGACAGTGCTAAGAATCAGGTCAACTTTGTATTGAAATGCAGCTTTTTTCCAAATGAGGAACACTGCCAAACTGGAGTTACTCTTTTCACCTAATGACACGATAAATGTTTCAAGAACGCCTGTCACTGGATTGGACTTGGGTGTTGTCCATTCAATAATGTCTTGTCTGAAGCTGGTGCTGCTACAAATTGCTACGGCAAATTTTTTTTTTCCTCTTGCTTATTTTATTTACATATTGAACTTATACACTTCACTATCTATAGAAGTATCTCTCCCTTTCCTTTGTTAATCTCCTCCAGCTCTCCCCTTCCTCAGATTACTTAGTTTACTGTGTTTCTCGACGACATTACCATTTGGACTTTGTGCTTCTAGAACTCATTAGCTACTACATCTCCTATATTCCTCTTTCACACAGTAAACTGTGAGACGTTTGGCTTAAGCAATTAAAATATATAAGTAGACGTTTATTAGAGAAGATTGGACAAACAACAACACAGACTTATTTTTATGGAAAGGACAAATCTGATTCACTGTGGACCTCAAATATCCTGAAGGTGCTTTAATTTAAGCACAGCACAAACATGCTTCAGCCATGTCCCTTTAGTGTGCCAGCTGTGATCTATGTTACACTCCCCAAAGCCAGAGTTCATACAGATTTTGACCAAATTCGTTTACTATTTAAGCTTTGGCTTGTTGGCAGTGAACTATGTACTTCAGCTGTAACACGTCTATGTTTGACTCTTCTGTCTTAGTTCCCTAATAATTCTTTTTGTAACCGTCTATTTTTACTCGCTGCAGTCAATCTTAATCTTTCTGTAGACTTTACTCCTTCACCCTCTCTTCTAAATTTGCCCTCTCTCTCTTCTATCTGCGTACTTCTCCTCTTCACATTGCCCTTTTAAATTAAATTGTTAGTTGATCAAGTTCATATTTCTGCTCAGTCACAAACCTTAGAAGTGAAATTCATTCACTTTGCTACATTCTACATTTCAGACAGCAAAATACTTCAGATTTAGAGAAAATGTCTGGTTTAGACTCCCCAGACTTGCAGTCCTCTCAGCGACGCGAACACAAATGACACGAGCTAAAGGTTACGTGACGAGAAACATCAGCATTTTCAGCTGTAACGGAAGATGAGAACAATACGTAAGGAAAAGAACAGGCCAGAAACTCTGAGTCATGGTGAAGACGCTGAGAAGAGGCAGCAGGAATAACAACAGGCCAGACGCTGTGACTGCAAGACGACAGCAACAGAGACGCGTATACGTGTTTGTGTGAAGGCCCGGCACAGCCCCATCGTTGGAGAAGCTGTTTTCATCCCTTTTCTCTCGACACTTCTCATGTAACCTAACAAGTCATACGCTCTCTTTGGAAGTCTACAAGTATGAAGAAGTTTAATTTGCTTTTTAAGACTTTAAAATGATATTTCAAATGAAATTCAGGATCTAAATGTCAACGATATAGAAGTAAAGAATGTCTTGTGTCCATGTAAGCAGACTGGTACCAGTTCATAAATAATAGTAAAGGTCAAATGTACATATTTATTTGGGTTTTAGAAAATTTTCTAGATGTATTTATATAATGTGACAAGATTCTTTGACTTACAGGGTAGTTTGCTTTTTAAACATTTAATAATCGTTATTCTTGAGGTATATTTTTGCTCAGTTTTCGCAGACTAACGACTAAAGGGCGACTAGTAAAGCCTTGCTCTGCTTTAGGATCTTTGGGGTTTCCACCTGTGCACTGCAAGCCCCTTAACCTGATCCCATGCTGGGTATAAATGTTGGGAAATGCCTTTTTTTCTTTTCTTTTTATTTAAATATATACCCACACCAGCTACCAATAAATTAGCTAATGTAGGTTTAATATTTTTTTCACATATACAACCCTAAAAAAAGTAGTGGAATATATAAAAGAAGAAAATGGTACGACTTAAAAAACAAACAAACAAATGTTTTTTTCTTTGTTTTATATCAGATATCTGAACAGAGTCGATATGCTCATTAATCGCTGTATGTGGGGTCGAGGTTAACCATTACTGACTGCTCTCCCTTCTACTGCCTCCTGAATTAAACTGTGAATGCTTCAATAACGGTATGGCTATAATAATGCAGTAACTATGTGTGATCTCAATGTGATATAGAGTAACAATACTCTGGTTGGTCGTGAAAATTTTACAAATCTAAAGTAAATTTAAGCCAATTTGATGGTTTTTAAGGTTTTCCTTTAACAAATGTGTATTGTGCTCATTTACATCTGTGGACTAAAAACACATATACACATACATACACAGAACAGCGAGTATTATGGGGGTTTTCAACCATTAAGATTGAGGTTAAAAACCTGTCTCTGACTTCACAAGGTGTCTAATAAGCTCGGTGAAAAAGATTTGTTTGAAGGGGATTAAGATCGTCTCTCACAGTCTGACGTCAAGGTCAACCGGCGCTTTAACTCTGGCACTCACACATAAATAAAAATTAAACCATAAGTTAACTCAGGTAAAAACTTTTGTCTTGAGATTTCTTTGCCAGATGCTTCAGGAATTTTTATTTTCCCGATTTTTAAACATTTCCACGTCTTGCTCCACATGATGTCATGAACAAATAACATCCCTCCGTCAAACTGAAGAGTAAACTTTTACTAGACTGTGCGATGGGGCAAAGCAGCAAAGTAAAGCTGTACGACAAGCCCTGTATAATCAAGACCACCATGGAGAAAATGCTGTAATGTTAAAAGAAGAATGTCGGTATAATGCTGCGTCATACTGCTCTGATATCAAAACAGTAAGAGATTATCAACTTTTTGAAAACTTGCAAACCAAACAAATAAGGTGAAAACAAAAAGAAAGCACAATCACAGTAACTTTGCTGTGCGTGTTGTTGTACCTGGTAGGTGTCCCACAGTCTGATTGTGCATCGTAGCGGCAACTCTCTCATCAGGAGGTTGTTCATCCAGCGAAAGGCAAACTGCAGGTACTCCACCTCGTACTGCTGCATGTGGCGGTGCACAGATTCTGACAAAATAATAATAATAAAACAATATTTATATGAACTTTTCCCATCAGTTTTCTGTGTAAAGACAAAAGTAAAGCAGCAGAGATGCTGCACGGACTTGCAAAGAGAAAGAGCCTTAGCTATGGTAAAGGTGACAGTAACAAGTATGTAGCTCGACAGATTCCTTCATAACTCCCTTCTCTGTTAATTACTGCTGCAGTCACTATCACACGCACAGCCTTTTCCTCATAACAGAGATGTAATTACAGAGCTATCAAAACTGTCTCAGAAAAGCTAAACCAGGATGAAAAATGGAAGTATAATTGTATTGTTAAACAACCCTCTAAAGCAATTGCAGGCCGCTGCTCCGAGGAATGAAATGCATATAAAGTAGGTCAATGGCATCCAGAGGTGAGGAGCCAAGGCGTGGATGTATGTAACATATAGGGCTTGTAGTAATTATTTCTTTGACACATCTGCTTTGAGCAGGAACTGATTAAAAATTTATTATGCTGACTTCTAACCCAAGTCAATCTGAATAGCGCAAACGCCAAATGTGACCTTAACCTTGTCGAAAGACAGTTTGTCCTCAAAAATGTTTCTTTTCAGTGGATTCATAAAGATGAGGTTCAACTTCCTATTAAGCTTTATACCATCTGATTGACCTCTCTGCATCTGTGGTGTTTATTTTACTGCAGAGAGAGGAAAATTACAGAAACCGTCAAAGCTTTTGAAACAGTCTATTCAAATCTGTGTTCGTGTTTTGTTTTCCCGTGGATTTAAATCGTGTGCTTCTTTGGAATTATCATTCTAAGTGAAGTAATACACCCGAGGGGGTGACTGCAGTGATATCTAGTACAATTAGAGTGCATGTGAGTTAACTCAATATAATTTCTATGTGCAATATAGATGTGAAGGTACAGTATCTGTAGGCAGGAGGCAAAACTCTTGGCTCAGGTTTCCATCTGTAATCTGTAATTCCTACAAGTTCCACCGACCAATCGTGTTTGAGCAGAGTTTGGTTGAATGCGGGTAAATACAGTGAAAGAGGAGTTGAGTTTGCCATGATGCAAAATCACGAAAACACAGGTACCGTCTGACAACACCTTAGCTTTTTATTCCCTTTTTGGTCGCTGCCCTGAGGCCAAAGCTTTAAAAGATTTTTACTCCTGCATTAAATCCCCACAGATGTATGCCGTAGTGGGCAAAGTTGTGTTTTTGTAGGGTTTTTTTGCATTTAAACTTGTGTGCCAGTATGTCTGAATTGCATCATCCTTGCCCCAATCAATAAACTGTGCTTACTCAGTACGCCGCTCCCAAACGGACCTATCGTAGTAGTTGCGGTTTACGCTGTGTTTCTGTGAAGGTGCACAGCAGGCTACGTTCTATAAAGCAATCTCAAAGCAGCTAAATACACAACTTCCAAGTCCGCTGTAATGAAGAAACAGACCTGCATTTTAGGTAAGCTGGATTCTAATTTCCTCCATTATTTTAACTCTTGTGGCATCACTGCGGCTCACTAACCACCGACAAACAGCTGAACATCAGGCGCCAACTCGGAGTCTCCTCGTACCATTAAAATTGTGTTTTGTTTTTTCTTCCTAGAATTGGTTCAGCTCATGTCTCCATAAAAACACACAGAGAGGAGACCATATGTTGCATCTGGCATCTCAACACGTTCTCAATATGCGGTTGCAGTGTCAGTGTCATGGCGCGGCACGCTGGCAACGACGCTCACGGGGAAAAATGGATGAGACACGGAAACGTCTG
>VUQR01015625.1:25479-36789 GCA_015108515.1 Hemichromis elongatus | reverse complement strand
GCTAAAGGGAAAAAAAAAAAAAAAAAAGAAAAAGTCTTTTTAAAAAAAAAAAAAAAGAATGTAAAAAAAAAAAAAGAAGCTTGCTGTGTGTGAGGGAGTGACAGTGAGAATGGCTGCCTTTGTTCCTTCCTCTGCTCTTGATAAATGTTTGTTTAATGCGCCTTTACATAACAAAAGATTAAAAATACCACTCAATATTCAGCGACTCCCTGTTCCACAGTCATCAAACCCATGACACTCATTCTCATACGCACACACACTTCATAATAGAGCTGTAATTACAGAGCTGTCAGGGAATCTATGAGGGAAAAAAAACTGTTAGCGAGGAACTATCCCGTCCTTTTCCCTCACACTCTGGGCTCTTAATCAGGGCTGACTAGCATGCACACACACACGCACACACACACACAGATTCAGCTTTTAACCTTTAATTGGCAAAACCTTATAGACAAGACACCACATACGTTGTTGGTCTCCGGCATGTGATTGGCACACGTCTTCCTCTGCTTACGTACATGTCTACCAGAAATGCACACACTCCACCGCATGAGCAAAGGCGCAAAGTAAACACAAAGCTATTATTTCGCACTCCTCTCTGCAGTTTAATTATCACATGCTGCTGTAAAAGCATAAACAAGGCTTGCTCATTAACAGCAAATGCATCATGGTGGCAGATCTGAGGTAGCTGCCAAACAGAAAGGGGGAGAGAGTGGAACAACTTTAGACAATGTTAAATTACACTAATGAACTTGCTCTGCCTAATATTAGTGGCTTCACCAAACACAGAGGGGAAGAGGTGCGCGGTGGGGGTGGGGGAGCGGTGGAAGGAAGAGTCGTTTGTCATGAGATGAGATCGTGGTGGGGTGGGAGAGAGAAAATGATAGAGGAAGAAAAAAAAAAAGCAGTAGTGAGGCACTTAAACTCGTGACTTTTTAGCTGCCTGGCTGGCACGCGGTGCTCAGCATACTGGGCAGGGTTGTTAGAAGGGCTCAGGGAGGTTGAGGATGACACGTCTCGTAGACACTGATTGACTGATGAGTCTTGTCTTCCCTCCAACTGCTGGTTAAAGTTTAGGACAGAGGCCACAGAGCAGGCTAGTCTTCTCTCCACAGCAGACTGTAGCCTGTGGTTGGCGGACAGTAGAAGGTCAGAGGTCATACAGTGACTAGTGAGAAGCTCCCCGGATTCTGTCGATGAGGCCAATTTCGCTTTGCTTGCTATGAAAGTTATTACACTCGTACGTTCTCCTTTTCCTCTCCTCCTCCCTCTTTCATTTCTTTCTTTTAGCATCTTGCGGTCTTCGTTTTTCCTAAAACATTCGTTTTATTTTGAATTTGCCCATCTTTTGTTTGATGCGTACTTAGTACTTAGTGAATTTACAGCGTTTCATTTTTCATAACCTTGATCTTGCCGACTAGTCAGCTTTTGCCACTGTCTGTACCTGCCAAGCAGCAGGGATGGATGCATGAATTTTTTATGTTTATAAGCGTTTATAAGGCTGCCAAGCACTTTGTGACAAATAAATAACTTAGCAATCTAATTAGCTGCCTCTCCAGTGAGTCTCTCATCCTGTGGATTAACTCCAACTCCACCATCTCGGACTGCAGCTGCCAAAAGTAGTCCCCGCTCCACTCTGTAGCCTAAGTGGGCTTGGCATAGCTGTACATGACCCACTCTTCACCTGCTGCAGGTTCTGGTTAGAGTGTCCCCGAGCTACTGTTGCCAACTGCGGACCAGAGATGGAGAGAGATCACTGAAAACACAAAAAGGGCTGAAAGGCATCAAGTGAACTTTCAAACTAAGAGTGAAGGACTTCTCACTAGTAAACTGAGCTCGGGTGGCATCACTCTCTCAAACAGATGCAAATTTTAAAAAAGCTTTAAAAAAAAAAAAAAGGTTACACAAATGCTGCCGACGGGGTTTGCTGTGGGGAGCAGTAATGGAGCAGGTGACACTGACAGACTGATAAAATGATTGAGAAGGCTGCTCTGTGATTGGCTGCCAACTGTGTACTTTTAAAGCTGTGGTGGGGAGGAGGTCACTGAAACGACTGTTATCCATCACCGATAATCCTGACCACCCTCTGGCCCACTTTCTCTAGCAGACTGATTCAGCTGGGCTGCCAGAAGGACAGAAGCATTTTTTAAAAAAAATCTTACTTTAACTGCTGCAAAAGAATAAAAAAGTGTAAAATAATTGCCCAAATATGGCATGAAGTATCTCATATCTTATCTGATCCTAAAATGGCATGCAGTGAAGTTGTACCTAAGTAGAAAGGAGTTAAGATTTATTTACTTCAGACACAGGCTTGGTTCCTTCTGTAGGGAGTAAACTAATTAGATGGACATGCTGTGTGTACACATCTTGGCTGTTGTGTGCGTCTCGAGCTTCCCCAAATCCCACTTTATTTGTTTAACTGTTACACAGACGCTCTCCTGCACGACCCAGCTCTATAAAATAAATACAAGTTTAATCAGCACAAACCACAGCGACAGCAGACTTCAGCTTTTATTTCCCATAAAAGAAAGGCCACGTAATATGCAAAAATTCCATCTTGGGCCCTCAAAAGTTAAAAAAAAAAAAGAAAAGGGACCAATGAGATAGCAGATTTGCACCGTGGCGGTAAGGCTTTGGATAAGAAGGGTCTGAAACGACTGCGGTCAATCTGTAAATCGCTTAAAAGAAGAAAATGCATGTAAAAATGTTAGAGAACTTGCAACAGATAGTATCTGAGAGTTGTAGCGGACTGTGTGGGAAGATATGAAACAAACAAACAATAAGAAAAAAAAAATCAGGTTAAATGGCAGCAAAGTTGGGCTGAACATCAGGTGTAATAAATAAATAAATGGGAGGTGAGGCGTTTGGTTGACGAGGGGAAAAACAAAAGGAGGTCAAAGATACTGCTGGAGGTTAAAAACACTTAAATGTTGGGCACATAAAATACCAAAACAAAACTACTGCACAAGAAAGACAAATTATCTTAAGTTTTTTTTCCCAAACATATGAAAACAGCTTTCCTCGCTTCTCATTATGCAATACAGTCTCACAGTGCAGCTCCCAGCCTTTCTACTAAAATCAGGCACGCATGCTGCAAGTACATCCTCTCATTTGCATAAATAAATTCACCTTTTAGCAATTTGCATGTTGATGAACTCGCGCTAATGCACTTGCATGTAACAAATACACAGACAGAGATAAGGGAGCGATAAAGAGATCAGAAAAACATTACATGCTGACAGACTGGCTGTTCTTTTGAGGAGGAACATGTGCTAGCGTTAAGCAAGGCTAATGGGAGTTAGCGTCACTTATTAAAAGTAGGATAATTACAGAGGAGGAGCGACCGAGGGACGGGAAGGCAGAGGGAGAAATGAAGGCGTCGCAAAGTAAAAGATTACAAACGATGTCAACAGCTCTTTCAACTCCACCAATCAAAGCAAAGAAGCAAAGTAATAAACATCTTTGATTTTTAACAAACGCTTGCAGTTTGTTTTTGGTCTCCCTACTTCAAGTTCAACGTGAGCTTCGACTGTACTGAGTGAGAAATAAAGTGCACGGGGAATAAAAAAAAGATTATTTGAATGGTTTTTATATCCATGTTTGTCCAGGACTGTATATATAACGAATGCAGTCAGGATGTTGAAATAACATTTTTGGGTGAAGACCAAAGATTAGCGTCGCTGAATCGACCAAATGTTGAGAACATGCCGGGGCTTCCTGGCACAAATCCAGAACCATTTGTTTCTCTCTGGGATTAAATTTGTGTCACTGTAATTAAACACGAACCTCACAGGAAGAGAGCACGTACGTGTGCGCGCACACACACACACACAAAAAGTCATCTGAGCACAGTATTCTCGCCTCTCCTTCAGCGACTGCCGTTTCACCTTTTTTGGCCACTTCACCGCCTACTTCTGCTTAGAGTAAAAGGCAATTTTATTACAACATACAGCTTACTCAATTTGTCTCATGAAAGTCATGAAACACTGTACTCTCTGTAAGTGTGCAACAGGGATGTTCACAGCTAATCATTACTGGCCTCACTAGTTAACTGTTTGATCTCAGATGTTTCTGAAGCCGAAGCAATTAGTTATAAAATGAGCAAGACAGACAATGAGAACGAACAGCGGCCCATGAGTTAAGACAGTTGTGTCAGAGCAAACTGGCATAAACCTAAGCAAACGGAGCAGCACATAGGCTCCTGGTGAAGAATATCATATTAGCAGCTACTGAAATTAGCCACATACAGCAAATTCCTCTGAATGTCAGTACACGGCTTATCAAACACTTTGTGAGTTATTAACTCTAAGCATTCTTTAAATACGTCTGAAATATAGTTAGAAATATTATCTAACCTCCTTTAGACCAGGCTTAATTTCGACTGCTTTCTGTGTGTTTTTCTCTAATGAACCCACTAAGATATTAGTTCACAGTAGCATTAAACAGTGTTGAGTATTGATATTATCATTACCCGATCCGTATCCGCTAAAACTTTCGCTCATCTCCATCACTAAAAAGGAATCTTTTTCTTACAGGTGTTGCTTTAAAGTTATTCGTACCTGACATTAATACTAACTGTTTGATTTTAATTAGGATAAGGATAAGTGGGAGAAAAAGGATGGATGGGTAGTTGTGCTCTTCTTTGTGCAAAAGATTAAAAAAGGAGGTCTGGCTGATTAAGTCGATAACAGTGCTGCATACAAATGTAGGCTTGTCTTCCTCTATTAAACTATTAAGGTTTGTTTCTTTTGTTTTAGAGCACTTCTGCCTTCTGTTTCTAACTTTTTTCTAAATGTAGAAATATTCTAACATATATTAATATTTATTCGATACATGAACAACAAACCTGTTTATTCTTGAATTTTAAATTTTAAATCTTGGAAACTGACGTGAATAATTTCACCACATTTGTGTAGGACGTTTTTCAGTTGCTTATTAACCAAGCTCCTTTTGCCTCTTCTGGAGGACAGCATACAAACTATCTGAGGCTTTTATTGTGAAAGGTATGGACAGAAATAAGTCCTTTCTGCACGCGGGTGGAACAAACCAGGTTTCCTGAACTGATCGGGCAGTGACGGCTATGTTTTCCCTACATCTACTTGATGTATTGTAGAAGAAGGTAGATGCAGTCATTAAACAGAATTAGAGAAAAGGAAACTCTTATTCTTCCTTGCATGGTACAGCAAACAATAATACAATAAAAACCCTTCAGATGGGGTCAGCAACAACAACGTTTTTCCTGCTGTGTCTCTCTCAAACAAATATCTCATCAACTACTGATGTGCCTGATATTGCACACGCCGACACAGAGCTCAAACAGAACAGCAGCACTGCACAGTAACAGCAGCCGAGGTAATCAGCTCGTTCTAATGGAAAAGCAGAGCTTTGATCATCTGCAGGAAGTAATCAGCAAATCTCAAATTATTGAGCCTAAAGATTAAAAATAATTTATGCTTAAAAATGTAACAGAATGACAGAAACCATTTTTACAAAGAACAAAAATGAACGTAAAACATTAGGACTTAGGATGCAGTGAGATACGAAAATTGGTACGTTTCATAGGGGCTGGGAGAAGAGAAGACCCCCACCCACTATCAAAATACACACCACTCTGGATAAACCTGCATCTGATAAGCGCTGATAGGTCATTTTGGAAGAGATGAGAGGCTATTGTTCTCGAAACAGATGCTATGTCAACAGCAGGGCGAAAAACAATCCCGTAACACAAGATAAAAGCTATCTGTGATCTCATTAGAGCTGGTAATGTCAACCTAGCGAGGTATAAAATTTCTCTGCCCCCACTATGATGACAGGGCACTTATGGAAAAAGATACAGTAAAGATGTCGAGTCATTTTTTTTTATGTCGCTGCTGTTGAGGGGCGGGGGTGGGGCGAAGCGGACTGCGGATGAGGTGGAGGACTTTTCTTCTTTTTTTCCCCTTTCTGTGTGTGTGTCTGTGATGTGTGTGTGTGTATTTCACTCAAACACGTATATTAACCCACACAAATATACACACACGTTTTGTTTTTTTTTGCTTTTTTTTTTAAAACACACCAACCGTCTTACGTGCACGCTCATCAGCGGACCTCTCCCGTCACAATCACACATGCAAACAGACAGGCCTGCATTTACTCACTAACTTTTTCTGACATTCACATTCCTGCGCGCACACAAACACACAGTCCCCCATTCATTGGAATGCAGAGGATGAGTCCTCCCCTCCCTGTGGCTGACAGAGCGGGTGACAGGGTGGTGGGACGGCACCAAGGTTAGCCGGGAACATGACCATTGTACAAAAGCCTGCTTTGATAAGCCCTTGTTTTGCACAATGCATCGTGGGGCTGCTGCAAACGTCGCGCGAGTTTTAAGTGACGAAGTTTGGACGGAAAACTATTTCAAACCAGGTGACGTGTGTGTTGTTTGGACAAAATGGAAGAGACAACGGGACCAGAGAGGCAAAAGTAGCTTTGCTAATTAACACCGAGTTGAGAGCGCGTGTGAAATGTCACTGAGCTGCGTATGAGTACACTCGGTGTGCATACATTAACTTCTAGGCCTCAGCAGGCCTCTGGTTTGTGCTATTAGTCACCAGCACGTACGCGGTTCCAGACAGCCGAGTGGAATGAAAATTAGCGAGAGACGATTCTCATGTCGTGTCATTAGAAAGTGACGATAAGCCTGGGAGAATTAGGTGTGAAAGCAAATGTAACTGGCTGGTGTGTATATTGTTCTAACACATACATTAAAAAAAAACAAAGAGTTTAAGTGTTAACTCAAAGTTGGGGGGTGGGCTCATTAAGGGCATGCTGAGTTATTTTTTGCTTTCTCTCTTTATTCATTTTACATTTGCGGTGCCTTGCAGAGTGTCAAATCAGTCCAATTACTCCCACTTCCACCTCCCCTCTGCAACAAGCAGATATTTATATGCATACAGTAAAGTCCTACTAGGGTACTTGAAGTTAATGACTTGGTTAATGTTATTAGAGGGGGAATGCAGAAGCCAATATACTCAACAGGCTTAATATATAAAATGTACATAAATATACAAGTTAGGATTTTCCTGGCTGGACTGGAGACTGCTTCTAGATAAGAACAATACATTTCAAAGAGCAAACAAACAAGAAAAACAGATGAAAACACATAATAAACAACACTTTCTTCATATTCTTTCTCCATTTTCTCCAAGCAGAAACTTCTGGAGCTGAAAAATGAAACCAACACTTGAACGCAAGAAACTGCAGTTCCTCCGATGGCTCCTCGAGGCTGGTTCCTAATGTTAAAAAGCTGGTCTTGAGCTTGAAAACAGGATGTTTACAGCTTGGTACCAGAATAAAGAAGGCTTACTGTGAGTTCCAGATGGTCCCGTAGGTTTGTGCTTTGGTTTTCTGCAAATAAAATTCTCATAATGTATATATTATTTGTTTTTTTTTAGCAATAATTAGCAGGTGTTTATGTCCAGTCTGGCTCCAGGCTATGATGCTAATGATAAGTGGCTAGATCCATTCTTTATATGCCGTCAATGACTTTTGTCATAGATTGTGGAACACAACTGAATGTATTATTTGTGTTTTACATGAAAATGTTAAATGTAAAAAAAAAAAAGGTGGGTAGTAGGAAGCAAAACAACGGGAAAAGAACTTAAACAATCAGGTAAATAGAAATTAAATCTAAACAGACGAGCAGTGAAGAGAAAGTACTTCATGGATGGGCGACTGAATGAATGGACGGATGGAAGCGAGGCAGATGACTCACCATCAATCCTGCTGACCAGCTCCTCCAGGGCCTTGACTTTTTTCTGGATGCCTGGCTGAGCAAATGTATAGTTGTCCTGAGGAGTAGAAGAAAAAGCCCACGGTCAAAATGGCCCAAGGCTCATAAAGCAACAGTACAAGTACCTTTAAATAGTTGGTCTTCAATATGTTTGTTGGTACTTCATGCATTTCGCTTACTCCCAAAGTAAATAAATGCAAGAACAAAACAGCCTTCAAACACTATGTAGAAATCATCACAAGCAACCAGGAAAACGGAGTGCGAAGGTCAGACTGGCAAGTGGATAAAAGTCTGTGAACCTAAAGTGACTAGATAACAACAAAGTACACGGAAAAGGCAATAAAAGCTCCAGCTAAGGAGATCAAGCAGATATTTTATTACAGGAATATTTGTCATATTTCTCTGTAATTTGCTCGACAAGCCGTGAAATTGATCCCTCATTGAGAAAACTAATGCGGTTTGATTCACATTGATGTTTCGCAGCTATTTGGCCCGAGCGTCTGTGTATCACAGCGCACAGTTAAAGGGTCTGAAATTTTCAGTTTAGTCTTTCAGAATGTGTGTTTTTTTTAGAAAGTGCTGCAGCTATTAGAAATTTTGAGTGTTTGCCAGGGCCTATTTCACACCTCACACAAAGCCTGAGGCATTTTTAAACTGTAAATAAAGAAACGGGCAACCTAACTAATACTGCCATAACAAAGCATTTGCGGCTTCAGCCTTGCAGGCAAAGTAAAAGGTTGATTACGATGAGGTTGTTAGAGATCAGGCTTGAATGGGTCAAATTTGTTGCCCAGGTAGTTATCACCAAGCTCTTCGTGCCATGTATTATACCCTTTAAAGATTTTCTGTGCCACATCTCGACTGAATAAATCCAGCTTTAAAATTCGATGACATAAGAGGTGGTTTCATAAAGCAAAGCCAAAACTCGAGAGATGCATAATAGGCCTGCAAAGCTCTAAATGGACTTTCAAGTATTAGCTTGCCGTCATGTGCTCAAAAAAGGCTACATAATAAGAAGTCATTATTTTACTGTTTCCATTGACATTCTGACTCATAATACTGATTTTATTTACTTAACTTTGGCTAACGGTCAACAGCTATGGTGTGGGCCTTTTCATGAGGACATGAAGAGAATTTGGAAATGTGTCTTCAAGCAGCTAGCTCTTAATGTGACAAAAATAACATAGTTATTATACAAATTATTATTCATTATATGTTCTAGTCAATCAACTCTAGCAAAGAATGGGCACAGTTCAAGTTCATATTACGTATAGGTGTATATTAACCGTGGTAGCTAGTAAAAAGTAGCCTCGCTGTAGTTTTAGAGGTGTAACACAACCGTGATAGATACAGGGATAAAAAATAGTTGCATAGGTCATTTTGGAAATACAGCATAACCATGCTAGGTAATAAAAGTAGCATTGATATATAGTTTTGGAAGCGTAACATAATCATGCTAGCTGGCAAAGGTAGCCTCAATATGTAATCTTGCAGGTGAAAAAATAAAAATAAAACTTTTCGGGTTATTAAATAAAAAAATAAAAATTGAAAAATAAATGCTCTCTTTAAACACTTTAAATGCCATATTTGCCATTCAAACATTCTCTTTACAAGGGGCAGCCAGTCACTAGTTGTTCGCTGATAGATTAATGAGTATGTGTGTATATTATGGATTTTATTGTAAACTTGAAAAAAATGACGGCAGAGGGCAAAATACAATCTATGTGTGAAACAGCACATAAGCACATAAGCATTTTGCGTGCGTGTATGTCCAAACACACACACACAAAACGAGGATTACGTTTCCTTGAGGGGTCATTTCAGTGTGGTCTGAGAACAGCTGATGTGGCAAACCATCCCACAGACAGAGAGAGGGAGAGAGAAAATGAGAAGGAGAAAGGGGGATAAAGGTGGGCAAGAGAAGTCATTTAGCAATAAACAGCTTCAGTTGTCCTTCAGGCACAGCAGAACTGAGGCACTCGTGTCCTCCCGAGTCCATCAGTGGCTGGCAGAGTAAAAACTGCATTCCTTCCTCCTACAGTTATTTATTTTTTTTATCCCTTAGTCACCATCTATACCAACCTTCCACCCGTTTATAGTCCCCGAAAGCAACTTTAACTATTCTTAGCATTCCTTCAAACAAATGTTTTTTAATCCACTGCTTTATGCTTTAGCTGTAAAAAAAATATAAAATGTATGCTAGCAAGCTCCCAGTTCACCTGAGCCCAACTGATACTGACACCGATATTTAGTGATTTAAAAAAAACATATCATATTTTGCCCCTTTTAGACACATAAAAAACAAACAGGTTGACCTAACATTTGCTAAGCATGGTTATTTACAAGCCTTACTAAGTATAAAAGCAACAATATGACAATTCGCTTAAAAAAATAATTGTGTTTTATTGTCGCAACAGATTGTAGATTACTCATTTACTCTCTATTGCGTTCACAGCATTCCAAACTCACGTTGACAATAGGGAAGCTGCAGAGTGACCTCTGTAGGACAAACCATGTAACATCATCACTCATTACCCATTTCTTCTCAACTCTCTGAATACGTAGTTACGAATGGCGATAGTAAATATTGACAAATAGCTAATATTGGCTGACATATTGGCCTCACCATCAAATCAGTCGAGCTCTATAGTTGAGTATTTTATTGCCTATGGGCATAGCAACGCATTACTTTCATTTTGTACTCGATTCTGAAACATAGTGTTGCATGCACTCTTAGTCAGAAAATGCAGTTTGCATGTTCTCTTGGCGTGTGCGTGGGTTCTCTACGGGTACTCCAGCTTCCTCCTCCCACAGTCCAAAAACATGGGGTTAGGTTAACTGGCAATTCTAAATTACACGCAGGTGTGAAAGTGAGCGTGAATGGTTGTGTGTCTCTACGTGTCAGCCCTGTGACTGGTGACCTGTCCAGGCTCACTCTCACCTTCTAAGATCCACCCCCGTGACTCTGAATTGGATAAACGGAAGAAAATGGATGGATGGATGGAAAGGAAATTCATTTAGTAGTTTTGGAAACAACCACGCCAAAGCACAGCTGCCAGCAGTGTCCCTGATTATGCCTGACATTTAACTGTATTTCTCACAGTTACGATAGCCCGACACGGCACTCGCTCCCTTACGCCTCATCTCACCTTCCTGCTACAATCTCTCTCTAAAATCTCGTCCAACGACCTCTATCCTATTTTTTTATTCACTATCTAAACCGCCTTTCAACTTTGCTTTATTTTTTCCTCATTTACATTTGTTCATTGCCTCCATTTTCTGTCCTGAGCCTCTCCGGCTCTCTTTTTCTACCACCCCAGTGTTAATGCGGTTACGTGCTAAGCAAGTGTGAGGGCCAGTACAAGTAATTACATTTGCATTATTGAAGCTGCTGGCTTTAATCAACTGCCTGTGCCTTGTCCCCTCTCTGGCTCTCTTTCTCTCCAGTTCTCCCTCTTCTTCTTTGTTTTAAACTCCTGTTGTCGCACAGCCCTTTCTTTTTTCCAGTCTTATCCCTTTCTTGTTTTTTTTTTTTTTTTTCA
>VUQR01015621.1:63995-102488 GCA_015108515.1 Hemichromis elongatus | reverse complement strand
TCATCCTAGCGTTTGTCCCGCATAGCAGGGTCCGCTCTTCTGCAAATCCGTCTCCATTTGGCACGATCGAGGGCATCTTCTGGGGCGGCATTGACGATCTTCATGTCTTCCTTTATTCTATCCATCCACCGCTTCTTCGGCCTGCCGCGTGGACGGTGTCCGCCAGGGTCGAGTCTCATGGCCGTTCTTACCACCGAGTTGTCATCTGCGCGCACGACATGTCCGTACCACCGTAGCCGTGCCTCGCGCATTTTCTCCATGATTGGCGCAATGCCAAGGCGCTTTCTGATGTCTTCGTTCATGACTCGGTCCCAGCGTGTGAGGCCTAGGCACCACCTGAGCATTCGCATTTCCATCGAGTTGAGTGTTTGCTCATGCTTCGCTGTGGCAGGCCAACACTCCGATCCATACAGGGAAACTGGTCGCACTACAGTCTTGTAAATCTTCGCTTTGAGGTGGTCCGGCATTCGACGGTCACAGAGCACACCGGTTACTTGGCGCCACTTCATCCATGCTGCGTTGACCCTTGCTCGCACGTCCGGGAGGATGTCCCCATCGGCGCTGATTGCCGATCCCAAGTACTTGAATTCGCTGGTCTTCTTCAGGTCTTCCCGGTCGAGGTTGATGGTGCCATCAGTTTGGGGGCCAGCTTCCATGTACTCCGTCTTCTTGATATTGAGTCTCAGTCCATGGTCGGCCAGGCGGGTCTTCCATTGCTGCGTATGTTGTTGTGTTGTCGTGTTGAAAAACCCAGTCGTCACAACACAGATGAGTTCCCTCAGTCATGAGTGATGTTATCTGCAACATCTGGACATTTGACTGAAGGAACTGAAGGAAAAAGCATCCCAGACCTGTGGCACGTAGAAAACATCTCAGGTGGGATCTGGTTGTCATGCCAGTAATGTTGGAAACCATCAGGAACATTAAGGTTCAATTTTTTTCTCATCAGAGAATAAAAGTTTCTTCCATCATTCAATGTCCCATGTTTGGTGCTTTCTTGCAAAGTCCAAACGGTCAGTCCTGTGGTGTTCAAGGAGACGAGGCCTTTGAAGAAATGTTTTTTTCTGAGGCCCTTCAGTCTCAGATGCCGTCTGATGGTTATGGGGCTGCAGTCAGCACCAGTAACGGCCTTGCTGAGTACATTTTTTTTGGTCTTCCACTTGACTTTTTTTGTTCCATAACCCTCAGTCATTTGGAAATTCTTAAACGATCCTATCTTACTGTGTCCCATCTCAGCAGCGATGTCACGCTGCGAAGAGACTCTGCTTATGCAGTTCAACAACCCGACAACATTCAAAAAAGGACAGTATTTTTGGCTTTGCCATCAGAACATCATGACAGCGGGAATACCTGACAGAAAATGACAATGAATCCACATTTTTGCACAGATTTGGCCTTTTAGAAGCATGTGGTCCTAAACTTTTGATCAGCTGTAAAACAGCCTGTTTCAGTTTAAGCGTGGTTTTAAAAAAACCGCATGCTCAAAAAAATGTTTTGTCTCACTCTCACTTCTTCTTGTTGCATGTTGAGGCTCTACTCGGAAACTTGTTGAGATCGAACTATGCAAAACATGATATTTTTCAAGTGGGCTTAAACTTTTGATCGGAACTGTATGTTGACCTTATGTTCCAAAAAACTATTCATTGCCCCAAAACGTAATACTGACATTTTTATATTCTTCTGCAAGCGGTTCAGTGTTTTGAGCTGGCAGCAGCAGTAGGGTGCTGTGGATACTCTGAATCCTACCGCTAGACCACAAGCTGATACAATCCAGCTTAATCTCATCACAAAGCTAAACAGAGAATGAGCACAGGTATTTTTTGTCCCAGAGCAGATCACACTTTGAAGCTGATGTTGCTCCAATATGTAGTGCTTCCTGTTTCTTGCTGCATCTGTTTTGTGCTGGTAAGAAAGTGCCAGCAAAAAGCAGATCTTGCATCCCTTTTTCTGTGCCATGCTGATGCAGTGTTTTAAATGTTCATACACTGGTATCATTTTGGAGTTTTTATCAATCTGAAATTACAACCTGTTCCCCCAACTTGAATTTTTTTATTTAAGTGACAAGTTTACTTATTGGCAGTTCTGACGTTTTTAACCTTGAAACATGATATTTTTTTGTCTGCAGTTGTGATTGCTTAGCCCTATGTAACAATTTTCTCTTTATATTATTACATCATTACAATTTCACAAATCATTTTTTAATCCTGGAAACTAAAGTGAGCATCACCACATCATCCGTGTATATGTGGACATTGTGAATTGATTACGTGATCTCCTTTACCTTCTTAACATCAAGACAAATATCGGAATTTAAAAATCTTCACGTCTTCAAAATAATAATGTAAATGCTGATGAACTTCAAGTAATACGATCAAACAAGTTAAAACATTTTATTTGTTTCTGTGGAGCTGATCTGTGTTCAGCTTTCTCTACGACGTGGTGGATGTTTACTCAAATAAAAAAAAGGATGTTGCTCTATTTATCCATTATAGTCCAATCCATTTTATACAGGTCAAAAAATTTGTGGCTCTACATTTTTAACTCTTTTGTCTGCTCCACACTAATGATGCACCACCTACATATACTGTACTTCATCTTTACACAAATGACCAGAGAAAAATGAGAATTTTCCTCTAACTTTACATAAACTTCTTTTAACATTAGAAACACAATATATATTACTATCCAGAATTTGTCTCTTACACAACAGAACTTGAATCCATGAAAATGAAAATTTACCTAAGTGGGGAAAAAACATAGGGAACAAACTGAGGTACTCTAAAGAATGCATAATCCAGCATTGGGCACAAAGCTGTTGAACAAAAGGGTAGAGCAGAATTCTCGATGGACATGAAACAAAACGAAACAAGTGAAGTGATCTTACCAAATAAAACAGGAAATAAAACTGCCTCACTTAGTATATCTGTGTCAAATAAAACACAACTAGCTGTACACATACTGGAAACAGAGATTTTAGTGTGTGATCGGGATTATCCGGCCAGCTGTGGTCATTGCAGCCTCTGAACACAGCAGGCAGTGCTACATACTGAAGCTCACAACATGCTTCCACACCAAGAAAACCCACAACCCATGTTGGGAAGACGAGTTTGTGTCTAAAAGACGTCAGTGT
Organism: Hemichromis elongatus; assembly: GCA_015108515.1. Lineage (NCBI taxonomy): Eukaryota > Metazoa > Chordata > Actinopteri > Cichliformes > Cichlidae > Hemichromis > Hemichromis elongatus. The sequence continues at coordinate 99,358 of VUQR01015621.1, read as the reverse complement.
CACGGTCCTGGGTCATTTTGACCCAGCGTTTTGTGTTTTCATGTTTTGTTGAGTTTACATTATAATTTGTATTCCTTGTCTTTGATATTATGATGTATTTTGGTTCGCTTGTTTTTGATTTCGGCCCTTTGTATTCAGTGTTCTATTGTTCTTTAGCATTCTCGTGTTCTAGTCCTTGAGTTGTGGTTCTTTGTTTAGTGTTCTGTATTTCTGCCTGTGTGCTTCCTTTGTCCTGTCAGCTGTACTCCCCAGTGTAGTCCGCGTTGGTTATGTTTCCTGTTTCATTGTGAAAGTCTGTGTCTTAGATCTGTGTGTCTAGCCGTGCTCCCTCTCTCTCATCAGTCCCAATTCCTCCCAGCTGTGTCTCCCTCCTGTGTTCCATTCTCTGATTACTTCCCCGTGTATTTAAGCCCTGTGTTCTCCTGTGCTCCCGGTCGCGTCATACCATCATATTTGTGCCTGTGTTTTTCCGTTTCAGTTTAGTTTCTCTCACGGTTTGCTTTTGCTTATGTTACGTTTCTCGCGGTTTACGTTTGTGTTCATGCCAGCAATAAAGCTGAGTTTTTCATGTGACGTTCCGCCTCTGAGTCCTGCATTGTGGATCCACACCTCCTCCGCTTGCTACACACAGCCCGCCATGACAATCAGTTGTTAACTATAAAAACAGCAATGGCAACTGTATCAGCACCGACAGTGCACCCTTTTCTATCTAGCTTAAAATTGTTCGGAGACTACTTTTATGTTATATTGCGATAATGGCATGTAAAAGTGTACAGCCCTCCACATTCAGTGCTCCATCCAGGTACGTGTTCCTGTACCTGATAATGTGAATGCACTCATGCAGAAGTATGTGATCTGAGTTGCAGAATGTGTAGTTTCTACAAAGCCTAATGAAACAGATTTTTGGAGAGTGTTTGTTTGTTTGTTTCAAACTGTTGTTTCAAAGTCAAAAACTAACTTTTTTGCTTCTTTTGTTCTGCTGATGTTCTCCTGGTGTCCTAGCAACAATGGTGGCTGTACACAGTATGATTTAAGATACTATTATCCTTTTCATATCTGACTCTTAAGCACTTTACACACCAAACATGTAACTTGGAAATTTTATGAGCATTAAAAATACTTTTCAGACTCACCTGTTTTTAAATGCAGCCATTCACACCAACTGCAGGTGTGATAATTTGGCAAGAAAAAGTTGCAGCATTTATTCTTTTTGAATCAAGTTCAGTTTTTCACATTTTCAAATGCAACTGGCAACAACAGCACTCTAAATGTGCCCTGGTACTGAATATGCAATGTTATCTACATTGCAAAATAATACTATTTTACCTCAGATACACAGCTGGGTGATCAGTCGTCTCCTCAGATATGGTCCCAGCTCTATTAACATTAACATTATTAACATTTATAAGTGTGAGTACATGAAGGGTAATTTCCATCCTTTTCCAATGAGCAGCTCTTATTGATGACACACTTTTTACTTTGGTGTGCAGCATTATAGTATAATAATAGAGATGCAGCATAAGTCAAAAATAGCCTAGAAATCATAAGAGTATAAAATAACTACTTAACACTCTAAGATGACAATAAATAAAGTAACTTAACTTGTCAAGAGCTGCACAATGTTGTCCCCTAATAAAACTGAATGATATTTTCTACCTGGGATGTCGTAACTTGGATTGAGTTTTTTGACCAGCTGCTTAAATCCCAGCTTTTTCCACCATTTCCACCATTAACATTTTGTTCATCTTGTCATATAGAGTGAAGCTGGTAAATGCTTCTGCGATGCTCAGCTATTTCTTTACTAGCATTAATTGCTAGTATCGTTGCTGGTATTGTTTCCACCTTTAGCTGGCACAGATTTCTTGCATATTTTGCAAAGTGCCATGCTTTGTTGGATGTTGGTGAAGTAGGTCCCTGGTTAGGTATCAAATCTCTGTCGGGCTCTCGCTCTCAGATATGCCTGGGTTTGTCTCAGTGTTGTGCCAACAGGTAATGTAAATGCATGGCACTGCTTTAGCAATGCTATTACAATATGACATTGTTATATCACATGAAAATTTATACCAATGTTATCACTCTGTGATAAAATGTCGCACAGCCCCACTTAACATTAATCAATGAATGTTTTTTATATAAATATCATTAAATAACATTAATCTAATCTGTGGACATTAGGGGGATTCTCTATTTTGGGCTGAAGTCTCATGTAATATTCATCCATTATACCTCTCTCTGCAGTTAGTGCCTGATGTGTCTGGGTATTTTTTTACTTTTTGTGCTGTAAGATGCCATCATTGTCTGTTCCCACTGAAGGGAACACTTTGAGTTTAGCTCCATGAGTGCACTCCAGGCTGTTTGTGAGTTTCTCCGTATTCCTCCAGAGGCAGTGAAAAGTGAAACTAACGTCTGTCTGAACAGACAGCGAGACTGTGTCTAATCCACTGCCTTGCACAGCTCAAGATATCACACTAAATTCCTGCAGTATAGCTGTAAGATATAGTAAGGAAAAAAAAAGGCAAAACGAACTGGGCTCAAAGGACAATGTGTTTTTAAAGAGTTTGGATTTGGTTTCAGCAAAATGCTTTGTAAAAAAACAAAAAACAAAAACAAAACAAACAAAAAAAAAAACTTAAAATGGGGAGCTCTGGCTTTCTTCAATGGTCTAGTATGTCTGTCACCATGATTGGTGATTCATAATTGGCCGCAGGTGTGAACCTGAGCAGGAATGTTTGTCTGTCTCTGTCACACCACATTCAAGACCTGTTTTCAAATATTTAGGGTTTTAAAAGGTGCCAATTACAAGTAGGTGACAGGTCCAGATTGTACTCAGGTCAGTTTTGTGACCCACACTCTTCTACTGCATAGCTGTGCTCCAATTTAAATATGCAGAATTTGGTCTGGCACTGTCTTGCTCACATATGCAAGGTGCTATCTGGATGTCAGCATGTGTATTTTTTTATTCTTTAATGTTTCTTAATTAACAGAAAAAGTGAAAGACCACAGAGTAGGTTCATGGATGATGAGATGTTGTGAAGGAGAACAGGAAGAGGACTGGTGTGAGGAGAAGATGCTATAAATATGGTGAGATGGAAGAAGATGATCCACTATGGTGACCCCTAAACCGAGCAGGTTAAAGAAGGTTAAAGAACAATTTCTTGAAAAATGTTTACATTTTTGATGTCATGCGCCCTTTTCAGCTGCTCAGATAACAAGCTATAGACTTCTTTTTTTTTTTTTAACCTGAAGGTCATGGCATCCATGGTTACCACACCAACAGTTATCCACTTCACCAGAGTCCTAAATGAGCTCCATCCCATAGAAGGCAGCAGCATTTCCTGGTAGTTCATGTGCATGTGCGTGTTTTCTGTGTATGCCAAAGTCTCAATTTGCATTTTGCATTTGAAGTGTGTTTTCAGAAGTCTTTCTAAGCCCATGCAGTGATTTCCAGAAGAGAACTGTGTCTGGATTTGCTTTTTTTTCTAAGATCATGACCATTCATTTTTGGTTTTTGCCCTTGTGTGCAGCGATTTCTCCAGCTTCTCCTAATCTTTAATAATATTGTGAGCCAATAATGATGAAACCCCATGCTGTATTTCAGTATGGCAAGCACCCCCTCCATCTTTACTCAGTCTCTCTGTGCTGCAAATAAATGTCCAAGTTGTGAGGTTACCAACCAAGTACAGTACCTTTTCTTAGGATAATGATAAGGATAATGGTTATTTTTTTTAATGCTAATGAAAGTAATTTTTTTACTGTGCACTTTAGAATAGATACACTAGGACAGCCTTCACAACTGAAGAATGCAGTCATTTAATTCACAAGCTTGACCGTTCACAGTCAACATGACTAATAATGAGTGCAGATCATCATGTAAATGAAAAGTTTGTTTTCCGTCTTATGCCATGCCATAGCTTATATGCTGATGTGTTTTCAGTAATCTGTTGAATCTACGGCTGATGTATAAATCTTGGTAACATTTGCATGAAGCTGTTGCCGTGTCTGAACCACATAACGATAATGAGCTATATTAAAATAATAAAACTCAAATGTTGTAAGGAAAATTCAGTTTGAAATAGTTATGTCCTCATTGTGAGTTCTGCTTTATTGACTGCAATTAATTATTATAATTATCATTATTTAATGTGACTTCAGTCTCAGATGCGGAAAGCCTTTAAAAAAAAAGGCAAATGTTAAAAAGTTAAACTGGATTTTGTTCAGTGGCAAGTTAAATATAACCAGGCAGGAGGGTGAGCATACAGCATTTCTCTTTGCCTTTGTTCTGGTAACTTGTTTTTTTTTTATTCCATGCATTTTAGGAAGTCATGTTAAGCACTTTTACCACATTTATCCAGCTTGCATATAATAAACTGCTAACAATGCACAGGCAGACATGTGTGAGGTCTAAGTCTAAACATTGTTGTGTGACCACAGCAGACCCACATCAGCAAACTCTGCTGTTGCAAAGTTGTATAAGTGACCCGAAGCAGTTCTCTCGTCCTCCTGAATTCTCCTTTACATCTTTCCTCAACCTCAGCACAAAGTGTTTGACTGCGACTCCAGTCTTTTCTTGGTCCTGTTCCAACTTTCCTGAAACACGTTGTTGGCATCAAACCCAATATTACTACGTACTTTTATTTTAAATCATTGCATATGTTGTTTTTGTGAAAGCTCCTGTAGGTTCCTCCCTTACATCCTTTATTTTGCAGATGTTTCAGGCTAGAAGCCCTCCTGATGCAACCCCTAATGTATTTGTATCTCCTCCCATATTTTCTTTGTACTTGCTCTAAATTAATCATATCAAATAGCATATCAAAGCAAACCATGGTGTTCTGTTTTATTTACATTTTATTTACAGGTACCAGCTGCTGTTGGAGACAGTGTTTTGCCTGAACTTGAACTTGTTTGTGTTCTGTTACTTCCAGTATTCTGTGTAGTTTTCATATTTGTGCTATGTTTTTACAGTTTTTGTGAAGCAGAAAATCACCAAGATAACTTTCAGACTTTCTGACTGACTGCAGTTTGAATTATTGAATCATAAAAAGCGTCTCTATCAGCGAGCTGATTTTAAATTATATTATTGTATCTTCAGGCAAATTATTACTAGCAGCTGTTGCAAAAAGCTTCATTTGTCCGCATGGCTAGGATCCCAACCACACTGCCATTACAGTAAAAGTATACGGTTAGCAGAACACTATCAGTTGTAGATAGTGAGAGCTGGGACCTCAACATTATTGAGCTTTGAATGTCCTTCAAGAAGCCTGGAGAACTATTCCTGAAGACTACTTAAAGGATTTACAAGAAAGCTCTGCTAAGAGAGTTCAGGCTGTGTTGGTGGTCACACTGACTTGACTTTTAAGCTCATTAGAGTTTTAAAAACGCAGTTTTACCTTATATGCTTTATTTCTGTGTTTATTTGCACGTTTCAATAAATTACTTTCTCATTTTATTAGCAAAATATAAAGAAATGGCTCAGGAATTTTGAACAGGATTGTATCTTGCCACAAAAACTAAACAACAGTCACTGCATCATCTTATTTAATGTAAATAGACCTTATATTCATATGAACATTATAAAATGCAGTGCCATGTAAACACTAATACCTCAAATCCTACAGCCTCATAGTTCTGGTTTCTGTTACCCTGTGATGTCATCTATTAGTGTAGGATTAGAAGAATGACCTGCAGGTTGTAAACCAGCACACAGATATAGGCCCTATCAGCACTCCTCATTCTTAGAAGTGTGTTCTTAAACCCACAAAGCTTCATAAGCTTTGTGTGTAAATGAAATCCCCTTGTGAGAGTAACACTGGGATTACAGTGACAGAGACTGAGCTCTGTCTGTGCGTTCTAGCTGTTAGTAAATACACAAATGAGTCAGGTGTAGGTCGCAGAGAGAAAAGGCAAACTTTATAGTACAGTAGCACTCTTAAACTGCAGTTAAATGTTTGTACTTACATACAGTATGCGTGATCTTTTAGTGGCTTATTGTTGATGTAAGGTTATTAAAGCGCTACACTGGTTTGGTCAAATATGTAAATAGGACACTGCCTAAAAACGTTTTATTGATTCATTTCTATCAATGCTGGACTATAATTTCTCACTTCATGTTAAAAATGTTTTCAGAAATGTTTAGAACTGAAAGACTGACCGGTCATGACTTTAAAAAACAAATAAACAGCTTTTAACAACCAGATGATGAAGTGCAGTGGAACATTGGAAGTACTTCTTGACTCCCTTAGTATTAATTAAAATGACTTTCCTCGAGTTCACGTTGTGTTAATGATAATTATCAAATGCTGGCATGATGAGACGCTAAACTCAGATGCTGAATATGGAGAAAACTGTCCTCTAACACGGCCTTTAAAAATGAAGAACTGTATATGATTTAATACCCAATTTAAATTTGGGTGAGTTTCCTATTTAATGGTATCACCTTGGGGAGCGCTTCCAGCACAGATGCTATTTTTAGATCTCTATTTTTAGATTTCTGTCTGAAAGTCCAGTTCAGACCAAGTGCAGCTGGGTCTCTGGCCCACACGCAAACACAGCAGTTAGGACTGGTGATGACTGAAGATTGTGTTAGTATGCCCCAAAAAAAATAGCTTTTCCCCCCTACCTGTGAAACACCATGTTAGCATTGTCATCGTCAGTATGTTGGCATGCTTTGGTTAGCATTTAGCTTCAATCATCTATGTGCACGAAAGGAAATCTCAAAGAACTGCTACTAAGATTTTAGATTCTCCGCTATTGTTAAGAAGTAGGGTTGGACGATATGACGAATATATCGACTATCGATGATAGGCTCGGCCCATCGTTGATATGTTTACTAATAATGATTGAGCTAATAGAAGCAGTCAACAGAAAAAAATAATAATAATAGCACTGTTTTACCAGTGAGCAAATGCAAATGCAGCAATTTATTTACTCAAACTCATAACAGAAAGAAAGAAAGGCAGTAGCCTCAGAAAAAACATTGGGATGGTGGACACTTACATGCTCGTGCAAGTTAGTCATGTTTGAGTGCTTTGCTCACACTATATGTCTAAAAAAAACCAAAACAACATTTTTAAGTGATCTAAGTGACTTATATATCATGTTTAACCTGAGTGGCAAAAGACCACAGCGGGTTTGAAAATGAAAAAAATGAAATGAAATTAAAAAAAAGAAAAGAAATAAAACGATTTGCCGGGAGTTCGCTGTTCTCGCTGGCTCTAGTGAGCCTTGATCCCCCAACTAGCTATTGAGCTGGTGGCTAACAGACGTGTCTGAAAACTCTGAAGCACATTTGCAAGTATGTGATGTCTTGATAAACCGAGCAGATATTTGAAGTTTACACAGCTACATTCTCTGCTGAAAATATCTTAAAAGTTTATTTTGTAATCCAGAAAGAGTAATAAGAGCAATATTAAAACTAAGTAACTGCTGCCATTGTTGGAAACTAGGCCCCGCTATGAATTCTGGGATATGGTGGGCCACGAAGGATGCACCCGACCCAAGTCTGTGCATGTGTGAATATATTGCCCACCGTCGATTTTTGGATTTACGATTGTCGGTTAGAAAATTTTTACATATCGCCCAACTCTATTAAGAATTATGTTTTTTAACACATTTGGTAAAGAATTGGAGGAAAATAAAATCTGTTAGCGCACCTTTCATCTATCTTTAGAGCATCAACAGGAGAGCAGGATACAATGTCTACTGAGGTCTCAAGGCTTAAGTTAGTATTTAGCTCACACACTGTGAAACTATTGATATGCACTGGGGGTTTTTTTTTCCTGTTCCATATTAAAACAGAGCTGAAGGTGCAGAAAATAGAACACAAAAAACACAGGATATGTCTATTTAGTCAATTACACTTGAAATCCAAATCCTTTGCTGGACAAAAACAAGCAACGACAACTTTTATTGGCATGCTCAGATCCAAATGCAGGTGCCAGGTGCTTAATGTGCATGCATTAAGGCCTTCTGATACACAACATGGCACAAATAAATAGTGCTGAAATAACCACAGTGCGTGTGTTTTGAGAAACTACGTCTTTTGCTTCAAAGTTGGCAGGGAGGAGACTAGCTGGGAACAAATACCATCATATAAGAGGCTTAATGGGCTTTAGAAGGAGCAGCCAGATGTATTGACAGTATAGGCATATAATAAAGTGCTCCATCATCAATGTTATGTAGTCATGTTGCCTTTGGTTTGGTTGGTTGCTGTGATTTTTTTTCCCACTGGTAAAAAAGAGCAAAAAAATTGTAGCTTATATAAAAGTCCAATTTAAGAAATATTAGTTAAATATATGTGACTAGGTCTTGCTATGTTTTTCAATAGCATGTAAATTATTACCCAGAAATCATTCTTTAGTATAAAGGAGCCTTCAGAGGGATTGGATGGTTTCGAGCACCATGTGGTGCCACCATCTTTTCTTTTTACTTCTGTTTGGTAACTATAAAAAAAGGTTGCTATTAAAATGCTCAATAGACAGCCAAAACCCCTGATCACGTTCCTGCCGCCCTCATGCTCAGAAAGACTGACAGCTTGTCATTAGGTTTATTTTTTTTTTCCTTGACATTGTCATGTGTTGTCAACTTTAACACATGACAGTATAATACTTTGGTACGAGCATTTGATTGATGACTTGTCATTATGAGAGATTTAAAGTGCAACAAACCGCTGTGTTTGTTTTAAAGGCCTCTAATGCAGAGCCAAGATGGTTTAGATCTTAAAATGACTTAAATGCACTGTGTTATTGTAATATATTTGTGAGAGCTTCTATGAAAACAGAAGATTGGTCAGTTTGCTGGTCTGGATGTTAACACACGTTTACATAAAATGAAGAGGAAAGCAATAATTGCAGTCATCAGTTATCATTATTATTATTATCTGTGGTGCTGTGAAAGCGTGGCCTGTGGTTTCTTCCTGTAAAAAGGGACGTCCCACTGTTGTCAAAACGCTTGCCAATAGAGGGTCATGTGATTGTTGGGGTTTCTCTATAATATTCTAGGGCAGGGGTCGGCAATGCTCTTTCATCCTTATACTACGGCTCCACTTGGCTTGGGAAAAGAAATTATAATTATTTAATTGAAGTGTATTTTACTTGTGTTAGTTCTTTTTTAAAATTGCAGTTCTAAATTGGAAAGTTATTGTGATCTTGAAACATTAAAATAAAATTATATTTTACTACATCAACATTAAATTCAGATCGAGGCTCCGCTAAGGCACCTTCAGCTCGGAGTGTTTCCTTTTTGTTATTTATTTTAAGAGTTCATAATGTTCAAAATGTCTTTATTACATAAATAAAATAAAATTTTCCTTTGAGCACTTCATGGACTTCATAAGCAACACATTGTAGTTGTTTATACAACGTGTAAATATATTTTTAAAAAAAATACAGTGTTAGAGAGCTTCTTCTCTCTAAAAAGACAATGGCAACACAGTTTCGGTTTGCAAGGAGACCAAAGTGCAGAGGTTTGGCCGTAATGCACACCTGCACACCACAACTCCTCTGCACACCAAAGCTATTGCCATTAAAGGTGGTTTTACAAGCTACTGAATCATGAGCGGTTTTCCTCAGCCAAGTGATGATCAGCCAAAAACTAAGCCAAGAAGCAGTGCTGCTTCTTGGCTTAGTTTTTGTTAAATAAGTAATTCAATGTGATATGTCTTGCTCAATTTGTTCAACTGAGCTTGTCTTAGAGTAATTTTAAATTTTGTAAGGTCCAAATTATTGTTTTATGATGTCTTGACACATTAAACCTTTGAACTGACAGAGAGTGTTCTTTCTCTATACCATCACTGACACTTTATATCCTTTTTTAAACCATTTATGTAGGTTGTAAAGCAAGTAATAAGAACATTTGAAATAACTTAAACAATGGTATTCTATTAAGTTTTTAAATCACGATTGGGGAAACAATCAAAATTATAGTGAACTGTTATTTTTCCAGGCAGTTCACCTTAAAATACCTTTGCAGCCAAGCATGTAAGAAGCAAAGCATCTTCATTGTGGCTTAATAATAGAAGACAAGTGGATGCTGCATACCTAGTGCCCATCTGCAGGCTACCCGCTGACATTCAACCCAATTATTCACACTTGCTTAAATGGCAATACAGCCAACAGGAGAAGATGTCCTTTAAAAAGTAAAGACAGCAAGAGGAAAGTTATGTCACTTTGATGCTTGAGGCATCTTTATGTTTTCCCTCAGATACAGCAGTGCTGTCTGCTAGCATTGTGTGTTGTTTGTGGCTTGCTCTTGGGAGAAATCATCTTCATTGTGAGCGCTGTTCTTTTTAATAGATGTAGCTACATCAAGTGTTTGAGCCCACATGCAATGCAATATTGGAAACATTCAAGATTCTGGCATTTACCCAGGAATGTTAAATATGAGTATAACAGGTGAATTCAAGTGATACATATGCGTGTACCAAATAGGCACCAATTGATTTTTTTTTCATCAAATGTATAAAAACATATCACTGATACATTTTTCAGCTCCTAACACTGACCTGTCACAGTTTTTACTACAATACGTATACTTTTATTTCCCATTACTTTCTATTTTACGTAGGTGCTCTTTTTCATCACTGAAATAAAAGACTTTTTGCAATGCATGTTAAAATTTTTTTTCATTTTTTCAATTTATAGCTGTTTTCTCAACGTTTTGTACTTGTAAGTCTAAATGCTGAGATACCTAGCTTGAAATTTTGAGATGATAACCATAAATATTGACTTATAGATGGCAAAAAAAATTAAATAAAATAAAACCAGTGGCAGAAATGAGCCAAAGATTTCAACCAGTTTCTGCTGTAGATTTTCTATTTATCAACTAAATTGAGTTCAGTGCTGAGTACAGTACATTTCCAAAAATCGAGTTGATTTGATGAGTGTGAAACAAATTCTTTTTGCACTTAACACGACTGCTCACATAGCATGATGTGCCTCTTTGACTCTTTTAGACTATTTCTTGACTTTTCATTGACTTTCTGTGTTTCTGTTGCAGGGTGACCCCGGCAGATGGAGAGTTATCCCCCTCAAGTGCTCCTGGATGTTTAGACGAGCCTACAGGTGCTACTGGTGGCGCTGGTGCTATGGCTATGCCTGCCACCTCCACTCTCTCGTTGCCTATGAGCCAAGGTAAACCTTCACTGCGTCGCATCAAAGGCCGCATTCACCGCAGCAAGAGCCTGGACAGCCTCGATCTGCTTGACTCCAATGTAAGGGCCATGCACAGCTTCACACTAACTTAACTTTGACAGAAATAGGAGGTGAACTGATGACAGACAGATACTAACACCCACAAAACTGACCACGTTTCGGACTTTGAGTGATACAAGAAATGTACTGTGTGTATAGAATAAAAATGTGAACGAGGGAACGTGGCTTATAGTGTACTTTGAGAGGTTAATAACATGAGGGACTTGCTTTATATACAGACTCCATTTACCATTGCATTTAACAGAAACTGAGATGTTGAAGGTAAACAATTTCATGTAGTTTCAATGCAAACTAAAGGCCCAAGAAGTATCCTAATGATTTCATTCAGATTGGAGCCACAGCGTTAATACACACACACACAGAGGCTGACCTTCGGTTATGTAATATTTCTGTGGTTTTCAGATGAGCACAGTTTAACACTTTCCATATGTCTCTCTCTATGACTGATTTATTCTCATGAAAAGTATTAATCTGATAAATGATTGGGTAAGCTGCTTGGACTTAAAAACCCTTCCTATCTGTGGGATTGTCCATTGAGCTGAGAACGGCGTTTGGCCCACTCTCAACGCTGGTCAACTCGCGTGTACTTGTGCGTGTTTGCTTGGGTGTGTACCTGTGTGTGTGCGTTTGTGTGTGTGTGTGTGTGTGTGTGTGTGGGCAGTATTTGGGAAAGCAACCAACGGTTTATGAAGGTAACAAATGCCAACCTGCTACTAATGCATGCTGGGTAAAGCTGTGGACACACAGATAAAGATCTCCTTTCCTGCATGGTGCTACTGTATGTCTTTCTTTCCCCTCTACTACTGTCTTCGTGTCTTGACCCTCTGTAGATGTCTCCTCTAATAAATGTTCGCAGCGTGATGTTTCCTCATCTGCCCCTGACCTTCCTCTCTATGCTGACAGTCTGCAGTGTATGTGTGTGTGTACACATGTGCATGCTTGCTTTAGTTGTTCAGTGCATCAGACGCCCTTAATTAAGAGTAGCCCAGTGTCTCTGTGCGCGGAGCCTTTGTTCTTCACGACTGGGACTCGTTAAGATTATGTTCAAGAGAGGCAGCATTTGCAGCTTGCACAGTTTAATCCATTTTTGATGTGAAGGTGGTTTGAAGGTTGAGAGAAAAAGTCACAGGGTGGAGGTGACAGTCAGGAACTTGCTCCGAGATGACACAACACAGCATCGCTCTGAATGATGCAGCAAACACACACAAACACACATTTATGGCCGCTTTTGTCAGTTTGATTGACTGCTGGCATGAGGTCTCCTGTCAGTTTCTAATTCTGAGACAGAGGCGAAAATATCTCATAGATTTTTAAAGCAACCTTGAGTGCCCTGCTGCATAATACTTGGCAATGAGCGGTCTAGTCTAAATCAGAGGATTTTTTTTCCTACCTTGCAGACATGATTGAAGTAAGAGCAGAGGTGGCTTGCACTGGAGCTGTAGAGGCAGATGGTCAATGAAAGTTAGATGGGACTTTGCTGTTATGTCATCGAAGAAAACAAAAACGCGCAGCATTCATGGCAGAGTTTTGGTTGAGTGGGAAACAAGCCGTGCAACTACAGCAGTCCTGTTGCCAAGGATAAAAATATGCCTGAAAGATTTGAGGAAAAAATATATATAATTATGCATATATTTATTTCCTTTATTGACAGTAATGTTCTTTCAGCACTATAATAACGACCCTGAATCTGTCATTTTTCTCTGCATTTCTTATTAAACCCTTTTGATTGGTTTCAGAAGGGTTTAGGGTGTAAACAGTGATGCTTGCTATATTTGTTGTTTTTGCTGGTGTCAAATACTGAAATACAAAAGCATCTTTTTTTTTGCTTTAATCAGAAATCTTTAAATATAGAAAAGTGAACATCTGACTGATGTTTTCAGGAACGTTTGTGTATGATACAGAAACAGTAAGTAACTAATTACATTTCCTCAGTTACATTTACTTGAAGTGAGACTTCTTGTTTGTACACTAGGTTTGTTGTTTTCATGTTATTCTATCTGCTGAGACTGTTGTGCCATTTGGAGAAGTTTAATAATGATTTGGAAAAGTGTTTCTGCTTAGGTTTATTATTTTGTAATCATGTAATCATGTTATTTATATGTAATATTTTTATTTCTTTTCTTTTCTTTTTTTTTTTGGTTGCCCAGTACTCAAGTAGCCTTTTTTCCTAAATACTTTCTTACTCTTAAGTGAGCAATTTCTTGGACAGCTACTTTTTACTAGTAAAATTATGTTGAGGTAGTGCTACTATTACTTGAGTACAATTTTTGGCTAGTCTATCCTCCTCTGTACAGAAACACCGCAGTCTTATGGGTGTAGAGACCAGATGGCAACCCACTGACAACCACCAGTCTCAAGGCTAGAAAATCAGTATATATATGCCAGCAAACCCAACTTCAGCAACCTTACAAATATTGCTGCTGTTTAGTTTTCTGTTTTCTTTTACATCCAAAGGGACAACATAACCGTACGTATTTGTTTTGTAGAAATCCCCTCAGCAAGAACTTGGTATGTCACTAGTTTCCATCTATATTTAGATAGAAACTAGCAAGCTAACTTCCTGCTAACTTCTAATGTTTTTAAACCTCTTTTTTCGTGCATGCCTGGATGTTAAACTTTATTGTAAAACCCGGGAGAGCAACCACACTGAATATTTTATTGTAAATTAAGGAATTTGGGACATTTTTAGTTTGGAGTTTGGACCCAGAAATGGCTAATGATGTCAGACTTAAGAGGCACATACTTTGCATGGACATGTCTGCAAACATAAACAGGGTATGACACTAAAACTTGTGATAAAAAAACAGAAATGGAGAATATCTGGCTTCAAAGTTGTGTCGTACTACCAACATATTAGAAAAGGAACATGTATGTAAACCACTGAATACTGTAACATGTTTGAATCCCCAGTTGAGTTTAGCTCCAAAAGCAGGTCAGTCTTCATAGACTTGAAGTGTCTGACTTTAAAGAAAAAAAAACATGTTTACAGCCTGGTACAGAAAACTATTTAGATCCTCATCCCTTTGTGACAAATGTACTCTGGGCCTTTTTTATTTGATCTTATTTTTAGATAAATCATTGATCTAAATTATATATATTAAAAAAAACTGTAAAGCTTAAATTTCTGCATCATTCAAGCTCCAGCTGCTTTGACTGACAACTGTATGCCAATTAGGTCAGTAGCTGTTCTGGTAGGAAGCATCACAGCCAATTTAAGCCACGGGACATCTCAACAGAAGTCATGATAACATTAACTGTCAGATGTGGATTACTGTTGGGACCATGGCAGCTGTGTAGTTTATTCCACTAATAACTAATAATAGTCCATTCAAGACATTTGAGCTCTAGTTTGGGGCAAGTTATATTAATATTTTATTCATTGCATAGATTTGTTTTATTGAACCTGACGAAGTTCACTTGGACTGAAACATTGTTTTTCAATAAAAATCATTGTAGGTGAGACAGTGTAGTCAGTTATGGTTTTAAAACAAAACCCCAAAATGCTTAACTTAAAACTTTAAAACAGCAGTTCACTAATTAATAGGTAACATCAATGTAAATCTCAGTCTCTGGTTTTGACTAATAATTCAGTGCTGCTGAAATATATGCATAGTAGGTGCTCTCGCTAACATTCGCATCACCTACTAACAGAGTGACCTCGCACCTCAGAGCTTTTTATGAGAAATGTAGTCTTAAAAAAATGTTTAGGATGTTTGGCTTTTTAGATTTGTCAGTGTTTTTGTGCTAAACTGTTTATCTGTACTATAGGTGATATGTATAAATATTAGCAGCACTGGTATGAATGTGCATAACAAAAATTATAATTTTGTGTCACATCAAATTGAAAAAAGGAAAATAAAGTTGCTTTAGCTTTAAGGTCGTTATTATATTATTAGTAACTTTTCAGGCTCTCACAGTATCTTTCAATTTGTTCTGGCACAAGTCCTGCACTTCCTAATCTGTCAGCTAGTGCTGAATTTGTAACATACGCTGATGTGACTCCTGCAGGAAGTATTTTAGGCATCAGTGTAGGGAAGCCAGAGTTGCTCTGAGAGTCACAGTCAAAGCGATGCTTCACAGCCTTGTCTTTAAAGACCATCCATCAGCAAAGATAGTCTTCAAAACCAGCCTTGAGAAAACCTGTGAGTTAAAGCAAGTCTTCCTTTCTTTCTTTCTTTGTGTTTATTTTTTCAATCTTACATTCCAAATGAGACGTAATAAAGGTAAATCTCAATGTTTTACACTTTGCACTAAAAATATGGATGCTGCAGACTGCAGACTATCCATTTCATCTCACTTGCTCCTCACTCCATGTATCAGAGCATGTTACACAAATACATTTTCTCCCGTTTGCTTGCCCTGCTGTGGACCTCCATATGATGTCCATGAATGTAAGCTTGTAACATGAATAATAAATGATCCATGACGTAATGTAGCGTTTTCTTTCTTTCAGTTGCAGCTATTTTTGCACATTAAAAAAATTCAGCTCAGTGAGGACTACAGAGAGGACAACCTGAGAAGTCTGTGGTTAAACTGGGTGAACCCGTCTGATATTTTAGTTAGTATTTTTTCAGTGCAGCCCAATAGTTTATTTATTTATCTTTTAATGCAAAATACCTGCCAATGTACATTTCAGTAGGGGAAAACACTGATTCCTTACAACGCTGTCAGTGCTTAGATAAATGTGTGTATGCATACGTGTTGGTGTAAACTGTGAAGTGTGACCTGATATGCGGAGTCCTTGAGCTGAAAGTACACAGTGTTTTAGTGAAATCTGTGGGGCACAGAGCCACGTCTGCTGCACTGTAGCATTTATTTATCACTTAATCTCTCCAAATAAGAAAACAAGAATATCCACAAAGGTTTTAAATTAGAGTTAGGGGAAAGAAAAAGTATACATCTCAGATTAAATGTCTTATTCATGAGGTTCATATGTAAGTACTGCAAAAAGATATCTTATTCCCAATTCCAGGGTTAAGCCCACATGTCTTAGTCTGAGTGTGTGTTACTTACTTACTATGATTCATTTATTTCTTGTCTTATTGTCAGAAAGACAAACAGTACAAGACAAACACTGTCATTGCGTACACCTGTTCAACTGCTCGTTAATGCAAACATGTAATCAGCCAATGACACGTCAGCAGATTTAGGCATGTAGACCTGTAGACATGGTCAAGATGACCTGCTTTATTTTAAACTAAATATTAAAATGAAAAAGAAAGTTGGTTTAAGTGACCTTGAACCAATGACTGTAGAAACCATGACTGCTAATAAGCCAAATGTCTGCATCTCCCCCTGGTGTCTGGCTGTAGTATAGGTCTGTCGCCAGATAGCGAGTGGAAATGTGGTATGAAACCAGCTGCTTGAGTGTTTTATTTAAAGTTTCTATGTTGCCAGTGCTCTGAGTGTGTAATCGATGTTAAACTGTTGACATCAGTTTGTTTGTATCATCTTCAGTCTTATGTTAAAATTTTAAATTACGCCAGTTCATTTCCAGATATTTTGATATTTACAATAACACTGGGCCTCTGGCTAATCTAACAATAATTAAAACAAATGCATGACTAATAATTTAAATATATACAATATGACAGTAACAAGGGTGTTAAGAAATACTAAGTAACTAATAACAAGCCTTTAACACAGTGTGCATGCTAAAGGCTAATCTAGCTAACACACTAACAATAGGAGCTTCCAACTTGATGCAAGATGTAGTAGAACTGTAAGATGTTAAGATGCATGCCTTTTAAATAATAGTGTAATTGTTGTATTTACCTTAGTTTAACAATCTGCTAGTCACAGTGAAACCCCCCACCAGAGAGAAGTGGAGCAACCGGGTTACATAAAAAGTGCAGAGGGGGTTCGCGCTTACTTCCAGCAGGTGTGTGGGTGGGAGTTTGGCACAGCAACTCTCCCCAAAGCTCTGGCTCCAAAAATGCAACAGGGTGGCCCCATGAACGAGAAATTTTAGGGATGTCCAAATTCATACGCTGCAACCTCCTGAGAACCCGGCCTTCGCGGTTTATGTGGGCTGGGTCCTTAGGAGGCCGGGTAGGCTGGAAGTGAGTGGCTGTAAAATTGGACCGTCTAGGCTTCAGATTTGCGTCCCCAGCTCTCTCGGTGGAGTTTAATAAACTCAGCCGTCTGCTTGTGGCTGTATAAAATATAACAGGACACTGGCGTAAATTCTCGATCATGTCACACTTCAATCAGTTTTCTTTTTGACGTTTATTCAGCTGTAATCTCAGCCAAACTGATTTACTCATGAACAAATAAAACACTGAAAAAAGCCAAATAATAACATTTGACTGTATATCATGTTTAACCTGAGTAGCGAAAGACCGCGGGGGGTTTGAAAACTATGTGCTGAGAGTGAGGTGTTCTCACCAGCTCTAGTGAGTGTTGAATCCCCTGGCTAGCTATCGAACTGGTGGGTAACAGACGTCTCCAAAAACATCGGAGCACTTTTGCAAATATGTGATGTCTTGATAAACTGAGCTACATTACAGCTACAGCTACAGCTACATTCTTACCTGGAAATATCTTAAAAGTTTATTTTGTGAACCAGAAAGAGTAATATTAAAACTAAGTAGCTGCTGCCATTGTTGGAAACTGGAATTGGCTGGGCCGCGCTAAGAATTGTGAGATATGGTGGGCTATGAAGGATTCACACGACCCATCCTTCAAATCTGGGGATAATGAGGACGCATTTGGAGGCCGCATTTGGAGGAGTCTACGAATTTGTACAGCCTGTGACGTAATCGGCCTACAAATGCGGCCTCAGGAGGATGGAGCCCCTTAATTCGGCTCCCCCTTTTTTCTTCATTTTTGTAGATTGGGAGGAAGTGGAGCCATGTCGTCCATCTTTTATCCAGTCATTGCAATCTGCAATCTACTGACATCTACAGACAATACTTTTACCAAATAGTGTTAAAGCTGGGGATAATAAATGGATAATAAAAGACAACATGCTTCCTCAATGATCAAGCAAAGGAGAAGAAATCTGGGAAGTAGTTAGCACTAAAACTAGACCAATCAGTAACATTTTATTGAATGGCAGGTGCCCAATATAAAACTTTCAGTTCACCAAACCAACTCAGGTGAATATCATCAGCTGCAGATTTAAAAACAGAATAAAGGGTTCTTAAGGTAAAGTTAATAGCACTTCCAACACCTTGTAGCTTCTGGATTGTTTGAGTGCAGTGTTAATATCTGGCAGGAACATGTCCCATGGACAGTGAATAGCCTTGGATGAGCAGTTGGTGATGAGGCAGACTCCCCTGCTTTCTGTCGGGATAATGGGCACAGACCAAAGATGGCCAACCCACAAACACCGATTGACAGACGGGTGTGAAACAGAGATTACAGAACAGAGTCATGAATAAAAGGTTATGACATGAATGGGCCGAGGGAGGGCTGAGAGAATGGTTTGGCAGCGGGGTGCAGTATGTACCTATTAGATGAATATATTTCCCCTGGACAGACAGAAGGCTCTGCAGACACCTTATAACTCATTCTCCCCAGCCCTTGTTTTCAAGGCACAGTGGCACAAAATTGCACATCACATAAAGTAAATTTCACCAGCGCTGAAACAGGGTGCTATAAAAAGTCTGCAGCCTTTGTGGTTATGAACGATATGCTGTGCCTATAGCGAGTGTGTGTGCGTGTGTGTGTGTGTGTGTGTGTGTGTGTGTGTGTGTGCGTGTGTGTGTGTGTGCATGGACTGAATGTGGTATTACAGCATCAACAGTGGTTATTTCTTAGCAAATTATTAAATCCACAGTAGTACTAAGCTAATGGGATCATCATCATCGGTGTGGGAAATTAACAACAGATAGGAGCCAGCAATTGATCAGCCAGCAATGGACTAAGAAAGATATATATGTAGTCAAAATACATGTAAAAACTAAATCAGAAAATTGAACAGATATACCTGAAGGTCATAATTAAAATCATGTACCACCTTAATAGACAGGGAGTATGAATATGCATGTGTCCTGTTGCCAGGTCAAACTCTTAAAGCGGTCCAGTTTCTTGGCTGTACATTGTTACTGCTGTTCTGCACAAAAGCAGTCGTGACGGCATACGCCATCACAATGAGATCGTTAGATGTGATGCAATCGCGAGAAATCTGCCACAAAAGTCAGCGTGCAACATCTGTCAGAGACCACAGCTCTACTCGTTCTTTGCTCGCCTCAAGTGGAAGAACAAGTGCATTTCATTTTGACTCTGGCACATAAATCCAAAAGGAGGTACGGTGTGTATGATAGTGTAAACCGAAAACTGGCAACATTAAGGCAGGTGTGTTCTGGCAAATTATTATTATTCTCTCGTCATGAAAAAAGCTACATTTAAATAAAACATGAGAAAGTTTATTAATGACAAACATAAAGGGGAATTTAATTTAATTACTCATAGAAAATATATCTTTCACTTCTCTACATTTTTTAGACAGCTAATGTAGTTGTCTCTGATCAACAGTAAAGTGCTGTTGAGTTTAATGTAATGTGTGGATTTTAATTTAAAGAAAATTTATTTATTATATTGAAGCATATAAAACTGGTAAGACAAATATGCTGTACGATTAGTTCCTTTTCTTTACCTGGATTCTTGCTTGTGCTCTTTTTACTTGAATAAAGAGATCTTGATTTGCAAATGGGACATTCAATGAATAATTATCATTCCTCATTATTTGCATTAACCAGCAGCACATCTATAGGCTGTAGCTTTCAGGCTCCCTATAGCTTTTTTTTTTATTCCAGTGATTCATTAGCTTTTTAAAGACATGAAGCCCTGTGCATGATGACATGCTTTTTACCTCTTGTGCTAGCTCATCCTGCAGCCGCTGTGCATTAGTAATGTCGGGCAGGAAGGGCATGCGAGATCAATGATGGTTCTATAGATAGATGAAGCAATAATCTATGCCACAGCATGAAAGTGAGAAGGCTTTATATTTAACACAGGGTCATTTGGAACCATTCGCATTAAACTGGCTTAATCAGTCACTCTCAGTTTGCAGGGTCAGTTGGGTGGGGCATGACTGGTGATGTAGCTGAAGGAATTCCCAGCCTCATTCGTTGAATGTAGCATTCATGTTGGTACGTCCGGCAGTCTGCTGTCCTCCGTACAATATTGATTGGCCACATTAGTGAGTCTGCAGGTCAGCGTTTCTCTAATGGGGGCAGAAGAAGATGGAGGAGAGCAGAAAGTAGAGGATGAGTAGATAGAATGAGGTAAGAAAGAAGGAGAAAATGAAAGGCGATGAGACTGACGGGATGTTTGACTTAACTTGTAGGTGTACTGGTGTTGTTTTTCTCACACGATCTCAACCCCATCACAGCCCTGCCTCACAGTATTGATTAGATCTGCTATAGCTAGTTAAAGAGGACTTGTTGTTCTCACCTTCATGCTCTTTGTTTACAGCGTATTAATACAAATGTTTGCCCACCTTCACCTGAACAACTGTCAATAATAAATAAATAACATCAGCGAGCACTGTGCTTGCCATGCGATGCTTACTTAATGGTTCTGAAGAATTAATTTTGTTGATCAGGTCTGACTGGCTGACCTCACAGTGGCACACAGTGCATCCATGTGACATGTTTTAGGACAGCTAACTACTTGTGGTGCTCGTGATAGATAAGCTTTAATTTTGTCCTAATTTACATGCCTTTCACTTCCTTGTTATTTAACAACCTCAATGAGTGGCATTGTTTCCTCGGTGACCTTCGGTAGCTCTGGTGTTTTTGTGTAATTTTAGATCTTGCTTTCACATCCATCCTTGTTTGCGTCTCAGGGCTGTTTTAGTAGGGCTGAAATGTTTTCTTCTGAATAATTTATTATTCTTAAAAGCGACACCTTGAAGCCCAAGGTAAAATAAAGGCAAATGGCACGACAGATTCCCTATTGTTTGTTTGTGTTTTTTTTTTTTTTTATGTTTGAGTTGGTGATGTGTCTGCTGGAAGTAAACAACGGGTCCTGCATGAAATGTGTCGGATTATGAAAAGAGAAGATTGGGTTAATGTATGACTTGGACCAGCAGCAGCCGCAGCCGCGTCTAATTAGATGGGATGGAGTCTCAGCAGCTCCGCTGTTTCCATGGTAACACAATTACTGTGCCCTGGGTGGGAGGTTAGGGTGATAATGCATGTAGGTTTACACATTGTCAACGGACAGTTTTTTTTTTGTTTATGTGGAGAGGATATATAGAGAAAATAAAATTTTTATAATAATAACCTTTTGCATGTGTTTCTAATAATGATGTTTAGCTTCTCAGATTTATTTTTCTGCTTGTGTGTGAAGACAAGAGAAACACTCACACAGTAATGGCGAACATAAAAACTAGTATTTACCATCTGATGTCGAGGCTTCGTATATGATGTTCATGAGTGTTAAGAGCTTCAAAATATCAGTTATTGATTTGGTATAACTTATATAATAGTCTTCAGTCTGTTCTATGTTTGTAGATAGAAAAGATGCAAATGAAAAGAAGAACTGATTACAGCATTAGATTATGTACTGTACTGTATTATGTACTGTACTTATTGTAAGCAAACAAGCTACTTTATGCACAGGCTACTCCTACTAATAGAGTCAAATCACTCACAAATAAAACAGTTCCCTTGATGAAATATGCAAAGAAAATTCAATTATTTTAAAGCTGGAACAAGAATATGGCATGGAAGTGGGAAATAAAGAGGATCAACCCACCAGAAGTCCAACCAACTCAGAGGGCAATGTTGATCCAAGAAAACAGATGAAAAGCATAACTCTGGGAACCAGGGTCGATAGTCCGATTATCCTGTCATGCCCCTGTGGCATCATCAATAACCAATAGCATCGCCACCAGAAGATGAATGGTACACCAGTTAAGGTGGGACTATCCACCCTTCATAATGCATGATGGCCCTTTACCTCCTGGTAAAGTGGAGAAAGGTGTGATAATGTTGCAATAGAGAAGCCTCCACCTCTAAGGCAGGAAAGCCTGAGAGTCTAAAGAAACTGCCACAGTTATCTCCAAAGATGAAGTCAGAAAAGATGCAACTTTCCAAAATGCATCCACGGTTAAAAAACAAAACAAAAGCAAACAAAGAAAAAGAATAAAACAAACAAAGCTTGGACATCAAATGTCATATTAAAGAATAACTAACAAGCTACAAGGAAAAAAAGGTAAACCTAATTCTCCAGGATCATTGGGATAGCACCATGAAAATAGTCTGTCCATTCTAGCAGTGACATGTTATTCTTGTACACACAATTTACACATGCCCACTGTTTCTAAATTATAGTCAGTGTGTGGCCCAAATGCAAAAAAAACAACAACAACAACCCAGAACATGTTGACATACAATGATGTAATGACTTATTACTAAGTAGACTGATATCAGCTGAACATCTTAACTATGCCAACTCTTTACTTCTCACCTTGGAAGTCCACAGTTCATAGTTTGTTTTTCTACTGTTTTCTATTGTGCACATTATGGTCTCTCCGTCCTGGGCTCCGCACGGTGCCCTCACCACACACAGCACAGTTTTTTACTTAAATACCCGATGAAGAAAATAAAAAACTAAGGACACATCTCCTGATATGCAGTCACATTCCCATTTAAAAAACGAACCCAGCAATCAGAAATATCCTCCGATCTGACCGGTGTAGTCACTCCACACACACACACACACACACAGTGCAGCTTATGTGAAGATGCAACATGAAACTATAATAAGGCCTGTTTAGCTTATAATGTTTCTGATAAAAAATATATTTTTTTAATCTCCTACCAAGAAATGACACTGACAGGACGTACACAGCACGGGTGGTGGGTAACTTAGCACTCGTACAAAGACTGATGAAAGACCACAGAATGAATACAAACAAAGCCTAAAAAGAGACAGGTGAATACAATCAGAATCACTGAAGACACATGAGAATGACTGTCAAAGTAAAACAGGAAGTGGCTAAAGGATTCAAACAAGACCAAGTACAGGACACAAGGAAAGGGAGAACACACTAGCAATAAATACACACACAGAACAATGACCATAATTTTTTTGTTTTTCTTGCTTTTCTTCAGAGTTAACTATAAAAAAGAAAGTTACATATAGTTATATAAAGAAAATGTCTCATAATTTCCTAATATCACTTGTAACCATTTTTAATTATCAGCAGCTTGTAAAGCAGCATTGTTGTACTCTGCAATTTTACACAAACATGTGTAATTAATGGACTCACTGTAATCAATCACTGTAAACATTCTACTTTTTCTACCCATGATCAGACATAGGGATATTTTTTCACATATAAAAAGTCTCAGAAGTCAGTATTGAATGAAAAGACGAAAAAGCTATAAATAGAATTTAGTGGTATAAACATTTTTTAATCTCAATCATAAATTGCAGCTACGTTTCCTATTTAAAACAATATTATGCATTCTTCCGCACATATTTTTGACTTGTTTTTGAAGGTTTTTTTGTTTACCTAAAAATGGATAAACAAAATAAAAAACTGAATTTACAAACAATTGTATTGTCTAGGCATTTTACACAAATCTTAAATGTTATTATTTATTATCTTCATATCCCCTGGCTTATATGATGTCTGCTGTAATATCAGCTAGAGCGAAGATGATCGCGTCACCTTTGTCCCTGTACTTTCTATCATCTTTCTATGTTACGCTCTTTCAGCAATGTCAGCCTCCCCGGTGCTGCTGTACACCAAACGATCTCTCTAACCTTTCCTACCATGCAGGCACCTTCAGGGGCTCTCGTTACATGTTTGACTTTTATTTTCCCTCTCAACTAAATTGACCACCAGAAATGTGAAACTTTGTCAAGTGAGACACCCCCGGGGGAAGTCACGATGGCAGCCTGCACCCTGGCTCTGTGGCGTCTGTCTTCAAAGGGGACGAAATCGACTGAACAAACAGAGGACGCTAAAAACAAGGAGAAATGAACGGGTTAATCAGATCCGATGGATGCAAGGAGATACTATGTGTGTGTCTTTCTGCTTGTCACTGTATGCGTGTGTCTCAGGAGGACTGTTTGCTTGGGGACAAAGGGGCTCTCAGGATGGATTCATCAGAAGCCGGGGGCTGTGCTGTGCACCATTAGGATCAAGGATGCTATTTCAGGATGCTACCTGCTGAGGGATATACTCTGCTCACAGTTTTGATGGCCCCCTCCGCTCAAGTCCATTAAACAAGGCAGAGATGGCCTCTGCGACTGCTGAGTAACCGTGATAGCGCCTGTTTTCACAAACTGATAGCCTATTTTAGGTTTGATATTTATATGTTTAATGCTTGCGTATTGTGAATGATTCTGGTCTACAACTATATTTAAGCTCCTCACTAATATAAAATTTAATTCCGGCACTAGCGAGCGTTTGATTTCATCCTCATCTAAGATGCTCGTCCTTAAAGCACGACCTTTTGTGGGGTTGCATAACTGTCTCCACTTTAGGTGGGGTTATAAAAGCAATGCAGAAAGTCTTCTTCTGCTTTCCTAAATACTAAAACCGGGACAGGTGAAAGTTCTTATGATGAGTTTGTGGGGCTGTGAACATCTTTAAACAGTTACTTTGTACGTACTTGTCTGCTTTATTTTAATTTAAGATTTTAAGTTTAAGACTTGTTGTTAGGCACTTCACCGGGATGTGAATCTATGCCTCTGTGTGTGTGTGTGTATGCGTGTGTGTGTGCACGTCTGTTTTTTTGAGGAAGATGAATCAGCATGATTTGCTGACTGACTGGTGCAGGACAGGGATGCAGAGTGACCTTTGTGACCTTTGGGGTTAAATGTCACGTCTAGCTAAGACTTCACTGCAGGCTTATGACATGTTATTTACATTTTTGCTTTTGTTGTTGTTTTGTTCGTTTTTTCCCCACGTAGAAGATGTGTGATTAAGTAAACTGAAAGGAATAAAATGTGATAGACTTGGCAACCCTTCCGGGGTCTTTCCCACCTCTTCTCAAGTCAGCTGTGACAGGATCCCCCCTATAACTCGTAATTGAATAAGTGTTTCATTTTTTTTTTTACTATTAGGATGTGGTAACACTTAAATTTGCCTTTTTAGCTCTTTTAAGCTCTAGGACTGTATCCTCTCCTTTCTCCTGTTGTCATAAGGCTTATTTAGTGTGGGATGTAACAAGTAACTCTTTCTCCAACATTACTTTTCAGCAATTCACCTGTGTGGCCACTAAAAGTGCTTTTGCTGCACTGAAAGAATTAAAAAGGCTCCAATCAACCTGTGTGGAAAACAGTGAGGGCTTTAATCCTGCAGAGGGCAGAGTTTCACTACAAAACACCTTAACCCTGCTGCTGAGGGGACTACTGACCTCGTCAGCAGTGTTCTCCATTTTAAAGGGCAGCATGATATACCCGTAAGTGGATATATGTTATATGCTTCACACCAGTATTAACTCTTACATAGATAACATCTCTAACATTTTTTTGAAATTCATTTTGTGATAAATTGAAAAACAAAGATCAAAAGTTCAGAAAAGCAATCCATCAGCTTTCATGTTAGTCTAAAGACAATAAGAATCGAATAGCCTGCTTTTACTGACATATAAACAGACATAATGAGAGTCTCTACACTGAATTTCTACTATCTCCAAACTCAACTGCAATAGTATCACGTGGGTTGAATATGTATATTTAATTTGCAATAAACTTGAGGCCTACAGCTATTGTGCATCCCTCAGTGACTTCATGGGTTAGCCTTCAAAGCAGATCCCAGAAAACTTGATTAACTGAAATCGACATATCAGAAAGACCTACTGGGGAGCGCGCTGTCAAGCAGAGATGAACTCAGAGGAAGAATGTGTGTGAACAGTGTAAAAGTTCTGATGTCCTGTTCTTGTTCTCGTTCATGAAACTGTAAGGGGCGACGTGAATTCCCCGGCAAGGCTGGTCATATTTATGAGGTGATGTCGAGCCTTAGCTGGAGATATTTTATTAAAAATAAGAGAGGGAGCAGAAGGGAGAGCACAAAGGGATGACTGATCAGTCAGCTGACAGGGATTTTATCATCCATGGGTCAGCGCCTTCACTTGAAGCCTGCTGTAGAGTCTTCAGTAGCTTTCTTTTGAACATTAATTGCAGTGTGTCTGCTGCCAGTGGTAGCCTTGAAGTTCAGTTGGACTGTGCACAGTTTCAGAAACTCTGCATTGTCAGAGGAGCATTATTCAAAGGGGCACCCTCAAACAGTATATATCTCTGACTCCTGTTCAGTGGACGCTCCCTCTGAGCCTCAGTGATGTTGCCAGTAGATTAGCTGTGCTCATATCCCTGTATACTTTGTTATATCGTCTGCTTGTTTTCTTTTAATAAAGCTTGCTAGCCTCCTTAGTCCCGAAGGAGGCTGGCAGACTGACAGGCATACGAGACACCGAGCAGGTGGACAGGAATAACAGGTAGGGAGGGTGTGATGGTGACAACCTGGGCGGAGAGGTGTTGCACGGGTGCTAGAAAAGGTCACAGCACCCCAAACTCCTCTGTTTGTTTGGCGCAGTCCCAGTTAGTGTCACACCCTGCGATGTTGTCACTTTTGATTGTGTCTTCTTCTGTCACGAGCTACGTTCTTGTCAGTCGGAGCTGGAGCCAGACTTTCTTTTATGCATATGGGCACTTTTACGGTCAGAGGCTTTGGCACGAGCAAACCCGCTCAGGAGGGGGGGACGTCACTTAATTTTGACACCCCCTCCCGTCAGCAGCGAATCAAAAGTCCGTGCTCTTGAAGATAAACGAGAAGCTCGTCAAGAGTTTCAGGCTGTGAAGAAATTCTGATCTAGTAATCGTTCCGGGCTGATGACTAACAGCCTGCATTGGTTACAAATTCAGCGTCCAACCTGAAATGTTGGTGCTCATTTCTTTCTCCGGGGGAGGCAGATGGATGTATTGGTGACCCCTCCCCCCCATCGACCCTCTGAGCTCCACCTCCCTGCAACAGCAACTTAGTCATCATAGCCGCTGATGGTTTGTCCCTAACGGCGATCCATAAATAAAAGGAGCAACCAATGAAGAGAATCGATTTCCACAAACATGGGGGAGATTTATGCTCTGAGTTGGACTCCTCTTCACATCTGTATATCACTCCTCCTGAGATGTTTTGCCCTTCATCTTTTTTTCTTTCCTGTCTCTGACTTTAACATCCAGAACAGAGAGCTCCCTCTCTCTCTCTCTCTCTTTTTTTGAGATGATAACATTTGCCAAATGTCTTTCTCTTTTGCCTTTGATCTGTCTTTTGATTTGGACTCTATTTTATTAGCCCACGTGCTCTTTTCACCTGGCCTGTAGCAGTTGGGTTTTTCTCCCTGCTCTGCGTCTGTCTGATGTTCTCTTTGTTTTCTCATTCGCTCACACGCACATCTGTATGTACACACACCTTCTCTGAGCGAAACTGGCCAGACTCTGATACACCAGTGTCTGACTTTTCTGGAATTTGCTCATTTTTCTGTTTGACTTGCTCAGGTTAAAGATCGGAGAAGTGGACATTTGAACTTCAGCATATGCAGTAGCAGTGCCGTATATCATTAAACAGATCTTCTAGAGGGAAAAAATATCATTTTATTCAACTGATTAATAAAATGTCATAATTTTCTTGCTTGCTGGATCTTCAGCATTTATTGACCTGATCTGTTGGGTCTGCATGCTTTAAAGGATCATACAGTTTCCTGTAATCCAGCCCTCTGATTCACTTACATAGTTAATCCAACAACGCAGCTACATATGGAGTGGTTTGCTCACTTCGTTTGGCAGATGTTCTCTCTCCATCTCTGTGTCTGTGTGCATGCTTTTATGCTGGTCCATCCTGCCGTGGACATCCAGGTGCTCCCAACACCAGGAGCCATAACAGACCTGAGTTTATTAATGTTGTTCATTTCCTCTCGTCTGTTTGCCTCTGGCTGCCTCGCTGCTTGACTCTCCAGTCCAACATTCCACACACTCCACTGGAATTAAGGGAGAGGCCTGCGGCGAGGCAGGGAACGAGCTAAGGAATGTCTCTGTTATCACAGGGAGAGATGATGGAGGGAGGAAGGGAACAGGAGGTCAGGCTTGAGGGCCCATGCGTTGTTAGGCTGATTTCAGTCAGGACCGCTGGAGTTGTAGGAGTTCCCAGCATCAAAGCTTTGTGCCCTACACACAGCTCTGCCCATAGGCTCATATTACCACAGAGGTGCGGGCCTCTGGCCCAATCAGAACACATAGGAATCTAATTTTAGAGCTGCAGCTTTTTAAATCAATATCTCCAGTCCTATCAGTGGCAGTGTCATGTAGATTATCTCACGGCTTTCACAGATGTCACACCAGGTTGGCTCTGCTCTCAGTCCACAGCGCTCGCTGTTGAGGATCACCCCACATTCACTCACGCAGGCAAATGCACTGGCTCGCAAACTGCACGTGCATACGGAGGGGAACATACGCAGGCAAAAGCATCCCTCTGGGTTAACCATAGCTGGAGTCAGAGCGTGTGCAGACATATGCACATGTGTGTGGTGAGTGAACGTGAGAAACGAATTGATATGGTATGACGAGGACAGATTAAAATCAAATGCCATATTTTGGGAGGTTATTCGGAGGCATCGTGTTTTGCTTGTGAGCGTTTGAATATCCGTATGATTAATTTAAGTGTTTGCTCTTCTGCTGAAAGAGGAGAGGAGAGTTATTTTGAAGGTAAATGATTTAGTGCGACATGACGTAAGGATGTCTTCTTGTTTAACACTCTATGTTGAACAAGAAGTACAAAAAGCCGTGCAGTATAACTTTAATGGTAGTGTTATTTTGTTAGTATTTTATGCTCTGACTGATTTGAATCATCTTACAGCTATTGTGTCTCTGTTGTGGGCTTTGGTGATGGTCGTAAATTAGAAATGAACAGAAAGACATGAAAGAAATGCAGAGCTATTGAACATTAATGACAGTGACATCAGAAATTCCAAGTTAAACCAACGTGTTTTCTGAGAGGTTCATAACAAAGCGGGAGCAGAAATGATGGTGGAGTTTGGTGCCGATTATTGTTTAGAGGCACAGCAAGAAAATTTATGGATGTAATATTAAAATGTTTTTGTTTTTTTGTTTTTGACCAGCGAGGAGGCGTTGGTTTGTTTGGAACACAGAGCGAGAAGATCTTGTTTTAAACATCTCTCTCGCTCTCTACTTGCTTTGGTTTCCTATAAATACTCTAGATTCCCTCTACCCCAAATCCATGCATATTGGGTGTAATATTACAGTGTAAAAATTCCCTTCTGGTCTCTGCAGTGGAGTTGAAACCTGAGTTCTGCTCCTATAGTTTATGTGTAAAAGCAGAGGGCACATTTATCCTTGGAAAGTATAAAAAAAAGTTAGCAGTGTTATGGTGATGGTTTCATATTGAGCTTTAGCTGCTCTTCAGTTTTTCTTGTCATGTGAGAAAAATGAACTATTTATCACTTTTTCCTGACAGGCAGTTCAGTCCCTTAAACAGTTCACTTCTTCAGTGTGAGCTTTCAATGTATGGATATCTATGTGAATATCACTCAATCTTAGGCATGCATAATGCTGTAGAGTCTACCTGTTAAAAAAAGGGGATTGTTTTCATCCTTTTACTAGTTCTACTGTTATACATTTAAGATTAGGCTTATCATGCAACAAGTAAGTTAAATTCATGTTAAATTAATTTGATGAATAGAACTGAATGGGAGAGATGTTTCCTCTAAGTCAAAAGCCATGCTGTTTTTACAGTTTAACATTTTCATATGTATTTATTTTATATTTATAAGCAAAGGTTAACTGCTGTGATTCAGATGCTTTATGGTAGAAACTCCTGTTGTCCTGTAAAGTCCTAATGTGTCATGCAATCTGACCTTCCCGCAGGACTGCTGCCCCTGCACATTACACACTGACTAACAGCATGACAACAGAACTAATCACAGCCTTGTAGCTGTGGTCTGCATAATGTTCCCTCACACACACACACACACACGCACACACACACACACACACACACACACACTGTGATTGAGGATATGCACGTTTCAATAGTTACACGTAGCACCTATTAGACTCTGTAGTTTGTAAATCCTTGTTTTCGTTTGACACTGCTATATTTAAAGTGTCATCTCTCTTGTAGTAGAGAGATGTGATATGAATTTTGATTTAAAGTACTGTGCAAAAATCTTGAGCCAAACTCTCATTTATTTTTATTTTGTTTCCAAGGAGTTCGGCATCCTTTTTTTTTTTAAAGCAGTCTTAGTCAAACGTTCTCCAGGGTTTCTGAAGGTCTTTCAAAGTTTCCCTTTGGACATTGGCTGCTTTTTTCCAATACAGTCCTTGTACCTGACCATTTTCAGAGGAATTGTTAATTTTTTTGTTTGCTTATAAAGCTGCCACGTAGCATGTTGTGCAGGATGTCTTTTAAAGATGTATGAAACTGGACAAATGCAAATTAGCAGAAGTGTCAGTCTCAAAAAAAACAAAAACATGTACAGCAGATGAAGAGTATCTGAAAATCATTTCCTTAAGAAACAGGGAAAAAAATATAGTGAATAACATAAATATAGTGACGATCTGACACAGGACCTCGGAGATGCATCTGGATCTTCAGTTGGTCCGTATGGCTGAAGCCTCATCAGAAAGGCTCTCGGTAAAAGGATGTCTGTCAAGAAGCCATTCTTAAGGAAAGAATACAAAGAAAATCCTTGGGAATGTCAGATGTCAGGAATTGGGTGGCAGCAGACCTTATAAAGTGATGCAAATTTGAAATTTGTAGTGACAATAATTACGGTAGTGTCAATATGAATGGAGGAGACCAGGAGAGAGGAACAACAGTGAGTGTCTGTAGCCATCTTAGTTTGGGGCAGCATTCAAGCCAGTGGTTTGAATCTATTCAAAATTCATGGAATTATGAACGCAAAAATGTTTGGTCAGATTTTTATACACTGTACAGTATCATCTGGATTCTGAATGACAACAGACTAATGTTTCAGGGCAACAATGATCCCAAACACACTGCCAACACAGTAAAAGCATATCTGGTTAGAAAAAACCTACAGTAGAGCCCTTGTTGTAGGACCTGAACACAACCCTGGACAGGGAAACGAACAAAAGGCAGCCACCATCCAAAGAGAAGCTTTGAATGTCCTTCAAGAAACCTGGAGAACTATTCCTGAAGACTATTTACAGGATTTACAAGAAAGTTTGCCTAAGAAAGCTCAGGCTGTGCAGAAGGTGGTCGTACCAAATATTGACTTTCAAGAGTGGTAGAATTGCTGTTTATTTGCACCTGTTTCAATAAATTGCTCCACCTGTTTCTCATTTTCCCAGCGCAATATGAGGAAATTGGCTCAAGACTTAATGCAATGTGTAATTTCTAGGTAAGTATAATACTATCTTTCAGGTTTGTAAAACGTGTCATATCTATGAAAGCAAAACTCAGCTGGCTTTTCTGCTCAGTAAAGTGAGACATTGGTGTTTTTTTTTTTAACTCACTGATCCCTGGTGTTGTTATCCTGGCAGTGCTGCTTCCATATGTTGTTTACTGTACATGTCACATGGTTAGGCCAGTGGCACTAGTTCAGCTGAGGGAGGCCCCAGGTGATAAAGAGCAGTAAGCAAACAGAGGCAACTCTACACAAGCCTGCATTCCCTGTTGGTGGTGCAGCAAATGCAACAACAACGTACACACACTGCCATTTTTTTTTAAATTTCTCTTTCTTCTATTTTATAATGCGGCACAAAAAATCGTATTATACTCCAAAATTCTCCCATGTGACTCTTAAAAAAGGGTATGTTGTGTATTTTAGGCGGTCATACAACATTAGAAACAATGGGCTTCATTCACAAATGGTGCATACACACAAATCTGTGCTTAGACCATGCCGACGAATGAGTCACGCACAAATCTGGGATACGATGTGAAAAAATTTTTTTGTTCTTCCAACTCCAACAAAAACTTTGCCATCATTTATGATGCCACAGTGTATGTGTCAGAAGACAGGACATTCACAGTACTGCAACATAAGTGCAGCCGTTGTAACACTTTGGTAATGTGTTTGTTTTCTGGCTTTCTTCTCAGACATTTGGATTGTTTTGCGCTCTTCAGCCTTAAAGTTATCACGCTTTTTTGCTTTTAGCTGCCAGGCTTCTCTTGTACTACAGCTTCTCCGCTTTCACCCATCAAGCTTGAGGTAAATGCTCCAAAAATGGAGAAATGTGGGCCTGGCAGTATGCAGATTGAAAACCACAAGCCTATCGATTTAGAAATGATTCAGTATTTACCAACAGATTCATTTACATACAGTTGGTGGTCAGGAAAAAAATAGCTGGCGTGCACATTTTTATGAGGGCTAATATATTCCCAGCTTATGCCACTGGTGTGCTTCAATAGCTCAGTCATTATAAAACTGTGGGCCACTGCTAGTTAGTTAAAAAGAATCCCCAAAATATAATTAGAGCTTTGTTTTTATTGTAAAGGATTAATAAAAATGTGTGTGAACATTTTCTGCTTCTAAAGAGGCGGTGTTTGAGGAAAAAATGCTCCAGGTTGAGTTATGACAATTTCCATAGTCGTCATATGAATTGCAGGACACGTCAAATGGTTCAGAACCACTAAGTTTGCTGTTACACCCCTGTAGTTTACAAAAACGTACATATCCGCTTTCCAGGGTAGCATCCATCCACGTGTCACTACAGACTTAAAAATCAAATATATGCAAATGCTCTGTTTGCCCGGTGGATCCGGATGTGTGCGTTCAATGAGCTCACAGGAACTGCCTATATACTGGAGGAAAGGATATTGCAAATCCCTGCCCGCCACCCAACTCAGTCCTGACCCAGCTCAGGCCCCACAGCGTCCACCATCAGAAAGGTGGCTTAGACCAGCTTTTTTTGGTCAGCCCCCTTTGTGCTGAGTTCATCAGGCTCGTCCTCTAAACAGAGAGCCAGGGCCATTGCCTTGTGGCTCTTTCTTTCTTTTCGGGCAACAAATGTGCTAAAACAGCACTCCATAATCACTTGGCATTAGGGGCTGTTGTGTTGGGCATTAGAGGTTAGAATTGACCAGTGGGATGTTATAAAAATGAGTCTGACAAGGGAACACCAAAGCTGATGAGTCTGGATCCTGGCACTGGACGGCTAGAGGATTAGTCAGCTAACACACTGGCTGGGGCTTCTGCAGGGTCGGGTCCCATCGCATCTCATCACCACCAGGCTAGAAGCGGCCCCTGTGGCTGCCGTGTCTCCATCCGCCTCTCTGGCTGGCGTGCTAGCTTTGGTACCCATCCTCCACCGCTCTCCGTCCTCCGTCGGACCAACGTGTCTTCTTGTAGCATGGTGCTTTCACTGGAGGAGCAGTATGATGTCATAAGCTTAGGGTGGGAAGGGTTAAGTGGCAGTGGAGGAGCATGATTCAGTTGCGTTCAGAGAGATTTTGGTTATCACAGGTCAAAACACTTATCAAACACACAGAGACTATATTTAGTCATTTTAAAGTCCAGCTGAATGCCCTTTGTCTCTGCTGAGACTGACGCTCAAGTGATGTGTGTCGATAAGGAGAGCAAGCTGCTCGTTCTCTCTCTCGTTCTCCTAATCTGCCATATCACATTCAGCTTTGAAAATGCTTAATCGATGGTAAAAAACAAAAAGAGCACAAATGATGTTTTTTAGCAAACGGAACTCAGATTTTATCTGCCAGTCACAAGGAGAAATGCATTTACCTCATTATCAGCAAACCATTAAATCACATTTACCGCGTAGCAACTAACCACTTATTTTGCTTTTGAAGTTAATTCATTGGGATTTTTTTTTTTTTACTGAATTACAGCCGCTTTTGTCTGACAGGCATATCTCAGCCTCTCCTGCCTGTGCCTGTTTCTGTGGAAGCTCCCGCTGTTACCACTTCTTTGCCCAGTGTGAGCAGCTTCATACTGTTGGAATGTAACAGTAACAGGCAGTACCATGGGAAGAGTCACCGACTGGGGGTGAGCCGCACGCTCTTTATTCAGGCCAATGCCGAGCTCACTGGACTTGAGACATTTCCTCATTCATCAGAATTTTGTTTCACACTGTTGTGTAGCTTGGCCCAGTCTTTGTTTGTGTTACCCCACCCACTGTTCTCTACTCATCAGCTCTTACTTCTACTACTTTCCTTCTTTTCTGTGATAAACTTAGTCTTCACTTTTAATTTCTTTCTTTTCCTGTTCCTTTCTCCTGTTTTTGCTTTCCTCTGCTCTTTTTCACTTCATAGTCATGATACGATACTCTGAGAAAGTTTACAAATACTATACTGACATAATCAGCTGGACCTGCTTTTGGCCTCAGAGCTGTCTTGCAGTATTGACTCAATAAGGCACTGAATTTTATTTATACTTGAGAGATGACACCATCACACAGTTGCTGGCGATTGGTTAGCTCCACATCCATGATGTGAATCTCCTGCTCCACCACAACCTAAATGTGCCAAGATAGGGATCCGTGCTTTAATGTCATTTTTCCCCAATTTTGACCCTACCATCTAAATGTCACAGCAGAAATCAACACTCATCAGACCAGGCAACATTTTTTGACTCTTTCATTGCCTTATGTTCACGAGCCTGTGTGAATTGTACCCTCAGCTTTCTGCCCTTAGCTGATAAGAGTGGCACCTGGTGTGGTCTCCTGCTGTTTCAGCCTACCTGCTTCAAGATTTGAATTGCTATGCATTCATTGATGCTCTTCTGCATATCCTGGTTGTAATGAGGGGTCAGCTTTGAGCTGCCTTCCTATCAGCTCAAAGCAGTCTGGGACATTCCCCTCTGGCATAAACAAGGCATTTTTTGCCCAGTGGATTGCCACTTGCTGGATATTTTCTCTTATTTAGACCGTTCTCTGTAAACCCTAGAGATGGTTAGGCTGGATTTTCCCAGCAGTTTCTAAAATACTTCTGAAATGCTCAGACCAGCTCATATGGCACCAACAACTACACCACATTCAAACCAACTTAAATTACCTTGCTTGCTTTGAACTTCAGCAGGTCGTCTTGACAATGTCGAAATGTCCAAATGCATTCAGATGCTGGCATGTGATTGGCTAGTTTAATATTTTTTGTTTTTGTATGTGATAATGAACTAAAGATTTGGGGGACGGTGTGCGTGTGTGTGTGTGTGTGTGTGTATGGGGGGGGGGGGGGGGGTGTGTTTGGAAGAA
>VUQR01015621.1:41636-63975 GCA_015108515.1 Hemichromis elongatus | reverse complement strand
AAAATACCAATTCTTCTATTTCTATCTGTGAGAAAATGAACTCAGCTCTTATCGGTTATGGCGGTTTCACGTTGCTCAGAAGGAAGGTAATTATCAAATACTGATGTTTCTCTGTCTCTGTATCTGTTCTTGAGATTAAAAGTGACAATTTCAGAACAGAGTGCTCTCATAGCGGCTTGTTCCTTTTTCGAGATACTGTATCTTTGTAAGGGAACTTTATATGGATGCAACATGTTGATGCACTCTTTGAGAAAATACAACCCTGAATACAAACATGTTTGTGTTCAAGGTTGTAAGTTCCCCGTTGACCTTACAAACAGTGGTGTGACTTGCATGGCAGCATATAGAATTTCTTTTCTTTTGGTCACCCAGAAAAGTTAAACAGTTAAAACAAGTGAGTGGATCCGTTCCATTCAAATGTGTCTTATACACAAATACATAAACACTGACACAGGAGCCATAAAGACAGTGCAATGACACTAAATGTCTAAAACCTGGTCCTTAAAAGCCTTTATTTACTTGTTTGTTTTAAAAATACACAATATGTGAACTTAGGCTTTGCTTGCTGACTTGTTTTTATGTTTCCTAAGGCATCAATATTGAGTTTCGGGTTTACATGAGTGACTGCTGGATAGGGGCAAAGTAAATCTTCTTTCTAACAGAGGTTAGTTGTGTTCCCACAGCTTGAAATGTGCAGTTGACCCCTCTGTTAGCCTTGTAAGTCTTCACTCTTCCTTGAAAATCAATTACATGCCACTTAGAGTATGTGTCAAATGGCATTTTAGTGCCTGCTGCCCGCTGTCAACACAGTAACTTGAGCTGCAGCTGTTGGACTTACCAAGACATAATCCTGACTCTCAGTTTAAGTGGGGCAGATTTGGGGGCCTTGTCTCCAAAGCTGCCTATTTATTAAGACGGCGATTCAACACACGCGTGGCCTTCAACATATGTTGACACACTGACATTTGCACGCGCACAAAGTCACTGCCTTTTGGAGAGCAAGACATCCCTCACTTGGCATCACTTCTGATCTGTAGCCAACAGTTATTGGCACGCTGAAAATGTTATGAGAGTACTGCATTTTTCTTTAATTTGGCTAAATACAAACACACTGGTTCTGACATAAAAGTGCAAAGACAAAGTAGTGAGATTCAGTGACGCTGGCTGAACAGTGTTGAAGTCATGCTCCTGTTTAGACAGGCAATGGAGCGGATACATACAGATACATGTACATTCAAAGCATACACAGTCCTTTTTTGGGTATATGTAACAATCCTCAGCTGTTAGGTTTCAATACAGAAAATAAAAAGTGTCTGAAAATAACATAAAGTGAAGATGTCTTCAGGACTGGAGAAGGTCACCAGGAAAGTAACCAGCTGTGTGTTGATGCCTGCTGACTGCAGACTCAAATCATTCATTAACTGCAAAGGCTGCGCAGCTATTAGATATAATGGTCTGCCCTGCCTCACCTAAAATTGTTAAGATCATTTACAGATATAGATATATTGTAACAATATAGCTGTTGTGTTGTTTTATATCCAGCTTGGTGGAATAATTCATGAGCAAAGGAAAAAGTCTCATTACCCTAATACTTCTTGATTTGACTGTATTTCTATTTCTATTTGTGTTGTGATTTATGATGATAAATAAAAAACTTCAGGAAATTTGCACAGTAAACATTGTGTTTCTGCATTGTTATTATAGCCTAAGGTGAGCCGTTTTGGGAATTGATGCCAGACAGTTTAACTGCTGCTTTTATTACACCCCTTAACCCTGTGGTCTGTGGTGACATGCAGAAACAGTATGGGATAATTGCTGTATTTTTCTGCCAGGCTAAAATTGAACTAATAGCACATCTCTGACACCAGTGCCACCGTTTGGCTGTTTCATGTTTGTAATTTAGACCCGGTAAAGCCTTATAAGAGGAATTTACTACATAAGGCATTACATGTTGCGTAACCTCCAGCTGACATGCACCTTCTGGAAGAACTCTGGCTGAAGAAAGGTTAATGTACTCTTCTCGTGGTAACAGATTTTGTGGACTGAGGAAGCTAAGCGTGCAAAATATTGTGACACATTCATTCTGTGACCTTGAGCACGGGTAAACATCAGCCATACTTGACAACTTCATCAAACTGTTTTAGGGCAAGCAGTAGGTTCCCAATGTGTATGTAATGTGAGGATTTTTAGTAGTTCACGGCACTGATGCACTGATAAACTCAGAGTTTTCCCTTTTTAAGCACTTTCTCTCTGCAGCTCCGCTGTTATAAAAGATCACAGAAAGTTTCCATTTTACAGACTCGTGCATGTTTTCTTTGAATTTATGTGTTTTTCTGCACCTATTCTCACTCTCTTTCTCGTATTTTTGAGTTTCTTTTATCTCCCGTAACCAAGGAGCTTGGAAAACACTTACACCATGTCAGCAGAATATTTTCATGCGCCAAGCTGTAACCTAGTGCGCCATAGTGTGTAAGTGGGTGATAAAAATCACATACAGCTGCAGCCAGGGTGAAAGTTATTTGACATGCTTCTGTGATTTTTTTTTTCTTACTTGCTCTTTTCCCTGTTTTGGGTTTTTGTTTTTTGGTACAAGTTACTTTATTTTGTTATCAGCCTGCATGCATTGTGGTATGAAATTTTGGAAAAACACTCGGCACTTTGTATCTGTGTAATGATTTGGAGGCCACACTGGTTTGGCACAGGCGCACTGTAATCCATTTATCTTAACAAACAAATGGGACTGGGTAGCAACAAAGTGCTGCTTGAAGTTGCATTTGCATTGTATGCCAGAGCAACAATGAAAGGAAAAGCTTGAATTGTTGTTCATGAGGTATTTACCGGGAAATCACACACACACACGCACACACACACGCACTAGATTGAGCCGAGAGTGCTGCAGCTTGAGATTTGACATGTTTTCAATTTATCGTCTCATTCTGCAGAAAAGAGTGGGGCTGTCACGTGGATGTAAAGCAAGACGTAATGGTTTAGTTTCAATAGCAGTGTTAACGGGTGTGGCCCACACGCTACATAGAAATAGTGATCTGACAGTTTGTATTCAGGTTTGTTGAAGTGAAGAAAATGATATTACCCTTCCTTTTTTTTTTGTTTCTGTTGTTGTTGTTTTTTTAACAGATGAATAGTTAATTCTTAGTAGACCTGCAATGAGATTTAACTTTGGCCATCCCTGGTCTGAGCTGCTGTACTTCAGGTATTCACAAAGAAGCCGAGTGAAGTTCAGCCAGGTTCACTGCAGCACCGTTTCTGCTCTCTAGCTATAAAAGGCACAGCAGCGCCTGTCTCATGAGAAGAGAGAAAGAGAAAAACTTTCTTGGTTGGTTGATCACAGGCTGCCTCTTGGAGTAAATGTTTTCAGAAGATTAAAAGGAGCCAGCTTCACTATTATCAGCCACTGACCCACCATGGTAAATTTAGTACTCCAAAAGCTTCTTTTTTTTCTTCTTCCTCCCTTCATCACAAGAAGAATTGGAACTAACTGTCGCTCAAAATAACAGCACTTCAGACTGTTCTCGCGCACGTGAACTTCGACTGTGGTCGTGAATGATTTGGATAAAAATATATGTAACTGACAGTGGCAGAGCTGACAAGCCAGCTGCTTTTAAACGTGATGCCATTCTCGGTTCGGTTTATCTGCGCAACGCTCCTATAATGCGTGCTGTATGTAAGCGGGTTTGATTGATGACTCATGAAAGAAGGGCCGCATGACTGGTCGCGTCAACAGGTTTAGAGGCTATGCGCGTGAACTCCTCGGCCCTGTGTGTCCTCTACGAGAACTCTTTTCTGACATGTGGTGAGATATCAGCTCAGATAATGAAAGGCTTTGGGCAGTTTGTTATACTATTGTTTTTTTTGTTTTTTTTTACCCAGTGTTTTGAATTATCTGCATAGTGGAAGGTCTGTTTTTGATTTTCATGGTTTTTATAGATCAATAAATTTGACCTTGGAGATCAAACTATTTCTTATGACATGTTAAATCCATGTTTCTTAAATTCCTGAGCCCACACGTGTGTGAGCGTGTGTCCATGGGTCTGGTGGACACACAGCGTCATTAGGTTTTTACTACAGTTTAAGGATAGGAATGAATTTAAAATTCCAATTCTTAAATTTCCTTTACGGTGTATAGGTGTGTGTTGCACTTCTTGCACACGATGGCATGTGTACTTTGTCTTCTTGTCAAGCTTGGGTACACAAAGGCTACTTCGCAGCACTTCATTTTGTTGCTACTGGTTGAAACCTTGAATGATAAGAGCATCTCGCTCTCTCTCACACACACACACACACACCTCTAAACACACAAAAAGCAGGCCAAGGTAGGAGGGAGACAGATACAACAGCAAATAATTTTATGTTGTTTTCACCTAAAATTTCCTACAACATATGACATGTAATCTAAATGTGTATATGAACCTAGGCCAAAGTATCTGGTTAAGAAGAGAATTCATTGAACAATTTCTTGTTTTACTAAACACTGAAATCAGATCCCACAATCCTGAACTCCACACAAAGCTTAAGTCCTCCCAAAAGCCTGAACAATATTGATCTAGAAGGTCAGGGGTGCGTTAGTGTGTGGCCTACTAATCCTGTCATATGATACTAATCTGGTTAAAAACAATTGACCTCTTACCAGAAATGTGACATTATATGCTGATCATTAACGATTCATACCACACCCCTTCCCCTTGTATTTTTTTTTTGTTCTTCTTTTAAAAAAGCCAGTTATCAAAGTATATTTAAAGTATAAAACTGCAACTGATTGGATTGTAAACTAATTAAATAAACTAGGCTGACTTTTTTTCCCCCCATAAGAAACACTATAACACGATCCTTCTTGTGTAAACCTCATTGCAAAAACAATACACACAGTTGTGTATAATAATAAAAAATATGATACTTGCATATTAACAGTTTTATTATTGCCAAAGCTGAGCATAAGCTATACTTCACTTGTGTGACACAGAGAACATCAGTTGCTCTTGTCTGTCCAGAAGGTTTCTATTAGCATAAAGAAACAAAGAACCTGCGCTGGATCTGCAGAGCAGCCTTGAGTCAACAGCGAGCAGGAGGGTTCAGACGGCCTCTCAGAGACTCCTAACTCAGGACAGATGAAAACAGGGAGTCAGCATCTGCTTAGGAGCCTGCTCCTGTGTTAAACAACTCAGGAGTACATCAAACACTGCATTCTTCTTTATTCATGGTGTTATTCAGTGCCTCAATGTTTTTAGGCGCATCTACATCCGGCTTTACATTTTTTGGGGTGTGCGGTGCACATTAAGCAGTTTCACTCTAGATTAGGCTTTTCGCTACAGGAGAGGCTGGGTTGAGTGAACCTTGTGATGTGCTCCAGCCGAATGCAGGTCTGCATGTTCGCTTTTGTTTTCCATGTGCCTGCTCTTCCATGAGCGCACCTGAGCTTTGAAGCTGCCTGTTGTCCAAAAAGAGCTACATCTCTGTGCTTGTGTGTGTGTTTGTGTTTGTGAGAGTGAGAAAAAAAATAGAGAGATAGGAACAGGGATGCAGGCATAGAGGACAAAGATAGCTTTGATCACACATGTCACTAATGTCCTGATCCTCTTTGTGAGAACATCTGAGGTACCATCACAGCTGCTGATGAGAGTAATATGCGAGCAGCAGAGGAATTGCTTCTGTTTTTTTTGTCATTTTAGTGCCATTTTTAAAGGCTATTAGTTGTATTTTTAAGCTTAAAATAGGCTATTTTGATTTCAAATTATTGTTAGTTGACACATGAGTCACCATGTTAAACATCCTGCTGTCTACCCTGATGGACCCCGACAGGCGTTTAAGGAGCTTCAGGAGGAGCGAGCGACTTGCATCCATACTAGTATGTATATCCCTGGTTTAAATTGGGTCGTCCCCCCCCTCTTTTGTGCATGCATTTTTGCAAGACTGTTGAAAAATGTTACAAGGAATGTTTTCATTTAATATACTTTAAATGTGCTCATGTATGTCCCTGTATTAATTATGGCTGACCCTGTCTTGATCCTCTTCTTGACTTGACCTAGCCTTTACTAGCTATTTACTTGCAGCCTTCAATATATGACCTGACACTTCTGCTCAGTGGTATTTTTTTTCCTTGTTGGATTACATCTGGTGGAATTAACTCCTTAGACCACCTAGACTGTCTCCAAACCCTCCTCCACGTTTAAGGCGCAGAGGAAGTGATCATTAGAGGAGCTAGATTGGGGGATGAGATTGCTCAGTTTGTTTGGAAGAAGACAGGGTGTGTCTTTGTGTTCATATGCTCCTCTTCACGTTCACCGTATCGCTGGACACTGAAAACTTTAGTTGTGTGCCACTGATTCGTCATCTCTTCTCCTCTAGTCTATTTTTAATATTTCAAAGGCCATTGTTTGCTGGAAAGAGAAGTAAACTGTGAAACAGTGCAAACTGAGATTGTTGCATCCTGAGGGCGGGGTCTGGTTTAGGAAGTCATAGAAATTTCACTGCATTGGCTTTTGGGGTTTCCTGTGAGGTGACTTATCAACCACAAACACTGGCTGTGCCGATACATGCTTTAAATACGGTCTCCCTATTTAGTTTATGGACTCATTTTGTAATCTGCCAAGTTACGACCCACACAAACACAAAGGACAGGGGACAGAGTCTCGATCATTCCTTATGCAACTAACTTTAGATATTCTGCTCACGTTGTTTTGCTCTAAGGGCAGGCGTCCCGTGGCCTAATTTTTTTCTACGCCGATATGCGGTGAATTTCACTTTAAAAAACGCCCCAAAAGATGTATTTATAGACAGAATGCAAGTTGAGATCTCCCTCTCCTACAAAATAAAAATTCGAAAGGCTGCTGTAGTCCTTGGGTAATAACCCATTCCCTTCGACACAGGGAAAGTGAGCATTCAGCATCAGCAGGGACAGCGGCGTCGCTTCTCCTCATTGTATCCCGGACTGTTAATTCCAAGCGATAGCGGGGGTGTGCACTTTATGGGCAGCGGTAAAATTAGATTAAGAACAATAATAAAAACAAAAACACAATAAGGTAAAAATATATGGCTGACTAAAGTTTAACAGAAAAATTATGATAGGGCGGTCATAAATAAGGTAAATGCGCGATGCTACTGTTTCCCCCCTTAACTCACACCCCTACTCAGGCGCAGTGGTCCGCTCCGCACAGAGACGACACGGCCGTTGCTCAGTGAGCGGAGAGCAGGGAAAGGTTTACTCAGCCTGCCATTGCTGCACACCGTCCTGGTGATGCCTACTCTTTCCAACTTTTCATCCAGAGGTTAGCGACGGAAATACCAAAGCAAGGAGGTCTTGTTTAGGTCGTATTTTCCTTTTTTTCTCCCTCCCCACAACCCACACTTCTTCCATGACTTTGTACACGAGTGGACTAACGATTCTGGTGGCGGAGATAAGATAATGAACTTTAGACTTTCCACACGGCTTTTCGTGGCGTTTCCCGTCGTCCTGGATAAAATAAAATAACAACGTAGCCCGGCGTGGCGGCAGCTGGGCGAAAAGTGAACTGGACTGGAGGGAAAATAGCGCACTCAACCAAGTGATTATCAAAACAGAGACAGGGACAACTTTTAACCTGCCACTTTTGAACCGGAATAGCGGCGGAAAATGACCTCCAGAGCTTCAAATAAGGTGGGTACCTGGCAGGGAAGAAATCATGTTCGGACATTATGCTGCTGGCTTATGTAACGGGTGTGATATACTGGAAGGCTAGCATAGGCCAAAATACAAACTAAGGTGATTTTTCCAGCCAATCAGCTGTCTATAAGTTTGTAGAATTAGTAGGCTTCTGGTAGTGAAGGATGCTTAATGGTGGTGGTGTTTTCATCTCTTTGTGTGTGTGTGTGTGTGTTTGGCTCAGAGGGTGTTTTGAAATCTACACCTTGTAACACAGCCTGCAAGCAGCTATGCAGTTTCTAGTGGGCTAGATTTAAAATAATCTGCCTTTTTTTGATTGTCACTGATAAATCGCCTGGTGGTTTTTATACCAGGTCTCAGCTGAGCTACCTGTTGATT
This sequence comes from Hemichromis elongatus, assembly GCA_015108515.1. NCBI lineage: Eukaryota > Metazoa > Chordata > Actinopteri > Cichliformes > Cichlidae > Hemichromis > Hemichromis elongatus. The sequence continues at coordinate 55,943 of VUQR01015621.1, read as the reverse complement.
TTCAGTCCTCATTTTATTAAAAGGGTGGCAGGAAATCCCCACGGATATGAAAAGTAAGTGAGCCTCTAAGGCAGGAATTCTGCTATGAGATCCTCCTTTCTTTAAATTTCGGAGACCCAAGAGTGGATCAGGACAAATAGTACATTTAGTTTGGGGGGCATGTAACTACACTTTTAGGAAACACCTGCAAAACTGTCAGTATTGCTGCGAAGATGATGAAAACACCACTCCCTATAAGAAAGAAGCAATCTTATTGTAGGTGGTCTAACTCTAAATTAAGTTGATTGTACTGGGATGTCCCTTAGCATGCCTTTCAGGCCCCTGCTCTCTGTAATTATCCATTCATCTGTCTAAATATCTGATAAGTCTTGACAATTTCCTAGTTTATATAAAATGTAAGCTGTGTACTGAGTATGATGTATACCAGGAGTTTATTAGCAATACAGTTTCACACATGTCATTGTGCTGTTTTAAAAACCACTTGTATTTTACTCATGTCTAAATAAAAGTTGCTGGAAAGAGAATTTAAGTAGATTAGACCTCATGTTGGCTCTAAAATACCTCCCAAAGTCTATTGTGTAGTCCTTTGTCTTTTACAGTTTTACTGTTTATTAGTTTTTTCCTCACACTGACGCGTTAGAAATGTGCTGTGTTTGTCCATCACAAGTAGTGAGATTCAGGTTTGGGCGGTTGTTCCAGTCAGACGAAACCTCCTCCCTCATGCGAGCTGATGACGATATGCTGTACTGTATCTTATGGCTGTAGTCACACCTCCTCATACAACTCACTACTGAGTGATACTTGAGGCTGGTAATGTGTCCGTAGTGGTTAATATGCCGATTGGTGTAAAATTAGCTCTTCAGTCTTCAGTTGTTCTCTGTCTCTTGGGGAACCGGTGCTGAAACGCTGCCTTTTACTACAGCAGGTAGGACTGAGTGTTTAAAGTGAAACTACCATCAACATGGCAGGTTTAGCTGGTTGCTTTTAGCACTCTGCTAGATCACATGCAGCCAATTTCACTGTAGAAAATATCTCTTGTTTAGCTGTATGTGAACATGATTGCTAACCTAAATAAACCAGTTAATATTTTCTTTATATGTGTTTGAATAAAAGCTTTTCTGTGCTGTCTTGAAAAAGTGTTAGCATAAGCAGTTAAGCAACAATAGCCCACATCCACTACTATTACAAAATGACTATAGGTTTAGTAACGCTGAAGAACCACAGTTGCCTGACCATTACATGTAGTAAGGGCAGGTTGGTTGATTATTTGACTAGTTGATCAAACTTTTATAATTGGCGCCAGTGGTTAAAAGTTGGTGTGGCCGAACTGCAATGCCACGCCAGTATTATTCATATTTTTCCTTAATAGAGCTACAGTTTTACATAGCAACCCTCCCTCTGCATGCCAATGCCTTAACATTTTACATCAGCACATTGGAAAGTAGGATAGATGTTGTTTTGTAAAATTGACACGCTTTAGCAGTATTGTCATCTAGAAGATGAAAATGGGCTGTGTACGGGCTGTGGCAGAATAAAATGCGAGATAAACACAAATGACCATTTTAAAGAAAACGAGTGTGCAGACTTGCTAGCACTGCAAACTTTAGCCACACTTTTGTTGTGTTTTCTTGTTTTTAGACTTTTCAATTAGCCTCCTGTGGCATCATCTATGTAGTTGTCTTGACAGTTTCTAGTTGATGCTGTTGAACAATTCTCCAGTTCGTGGCTCAGTTTGATGAACTAGTGTAATTCAACACTTTCTAGTTATGGGAAGCAGGGATGGGTATTTAAAACAAAAATACTGTTAGATTTTTACTGGAAACTGCGTGACTTTTCTTGGAAGATCACCCTCACATAGTTTTGGTAGGGTTGCGACATGCTAGATGAACATGACAGTTTGCAGGGGCTCGATGCTATTTATGATTTAAAGAATTCTTTGTGGCTGTAGTCATCTTTGGCTTTGCATGTTTTTCCTGTTTGTTCAGTATTGTCTAATCGCAACGACCAACAAATTTAATCGGTTTCATGCCTGGTACTTGAAAGTACATTCTTCTTAAATGGTTGTTGTTTGACAGCACTCAACAAAAACCGTCTTAGGTAGATTATCACCTATAGGTGCCTTATTACCCATTACATCATATAACATGCAGGTAAAAACAACACAAAAGATACATTTTGGACAAAAAAAACTGCTAAAAAAAAAGGATACATTTTTGTAATTTAAGTAATATTTTATTATTCAAAACTCATGCCAGAAACAATCCCTAATGGGAATATTATTTTAGCTTTGGATAACTTTTCATGCTTTCATTTTTAAAGTGGAAAACCAAGTGTCTTCTTTTCAAATTCAAGAAACAAAACTTTAAAAAAAAAAATCCATCTTCCTCTGTCAATAATAAAAGTTATACCTTCTGTCTGACTGTGTTAGTGTTCCTGTATTCCTGCTGTTAGCTGTACCATTCAGTCCAGCATCAATAGCTACATGTTAACTCCCACTTGATGAGTAGTGCTTGATTCCTATGCCACGCCAGTATTTGTCACGTTCCACAGAATTCCACAGTTGATGATCAGCTGTAATAAAATGTTGCGGTGCATTGTTTCATATGTGGGTGTGTTGGCCTTATGTTTCAGAGGTCACTGGTGTTGTTATTGCACAGTACTGTGCACTGCTAGTGTGCCATTGGGTTAGTGTGATTTATTAGCATTAGCATTTAACTTCCACTCAGTTGTTACAAAGATATTAGAGCGAATAGGAGTAAAGCCTTTTATTTAGCCTAATCTTAGTTCAAGCTGCTTTTCAGTTTGTTTTGGTAGATTGTCACCAAAATATGAAAATAACAGTTTGGGGAGAATATGTCTCTGGTATAAGACTGAAAGGGAAACCTCTTTCCGCTGGGTGCCAAAGGTCATGTTGTATCACTGGGAAGAGAAAGGAAAATGTATTTGGCTGCATTTGTTTTCAGAGTTGAGTCAAAAGTTTTTAAGTAATCATGGTAAGACTTGACTTGTCTTACCTAGCATTTATGGATTTTCATTAAATACCTATGTAAAATGATCAGTCATCTAACTTCTTGAAATTAAATACATATTAATCCAGCGGGGAGTTAGCATTTACTTTCCTACCTTAGAGTAAATGTTGGCCTCATTCTGTGTGTTTGGCCTTCAGTCATCCCAGCTTTCTTCTTTGAATGTACCACAAGAAAAGAGATGCAGTTTAGAGAAACAGCCATCCCTCTGGCTTTTTAGACGGCTGTGTTTTGAGTAGACAGACTGAAATAAATGGAAATTACGTTTGGATGGAGGAGGTTGTATTAATTAGAGTTGCACAGCGGGCCAAGACCCTGTTTTGCTTTGATGATTACACATCTCCATTTACATCACTGAAGGAGGGAAATGCAATTAGACAAGCAAGTGCTAAAGAGGGAAAAAGAGTCCTGATGATGTTTTTGTCATGTGTCTTAAGCTCTCCGTACTTTTTGAAGAACTGGCGCTTATATGGCAAGTGATTAATATATCAGCCCTTGTGGTGTCTTGTGTCTTTGACCCAGAGTTGCACCATGAGTTCATTAATTATTTATCCAAGATTTTGCAGATACACTTCTAAGAATATTTCACACAGCTTCTATTGTCCCCTTACAAGTGTGAAAAAATAAAAACTTCCAAAAATATTTTTAGGAATGTCCATGAAGCCTGGACATTGTTCTAAAAGCATGTGGTCACATGACAGATATTTGTACATGCAGATGCGTTTACACGTGTTTGTCATTGCATACAGCCTGTTTTGCAGGAATGCTGGGCGTTGTGGACGCCCACTCGCCCGCTCTTGGTCTCACTGAAGGTCATTTTGAGATCTGCACACGGCAGAGTGATGAGTGGAGGGTGGGTCCTGCCTTTCTGCTGTCTGAGCACGACGCAGCGCGGAGATCTTTTGAGAACCACAAAGGACACCAAAATCCCAAACACACCTACAGACAGGTCTCTGATTAGCTCTTGATTCAAAGTCCTCTCCCAGCCCTCATGATAGCCGGTCTATGCTGTCTTTGTATAGGATGAGAGGGATGCCAATTGAAGGCAGCAGCCGGGAGCTTGTTGGTGCAGCTGGACCTCAGTTATTTTGTGTTTTGTTTGTTTTTTGGCTAATTTGTCTCCGGCTGGGACCATTTTAAATATGCTGTTTTGTCTGGAACAAATGTTTAGGCATTGAGCCATGAAAAAAAGACAGAATGTAACTTTTAAAACACATGCAGCTTAAGCCTACTTTAAGAGTCGTTATGCTGCAGAAGAGCCAGATAGTGAACTGTGATGCTGTAGGCATCACCTTGTGCCATAGTTTAAGTAAATGCACTAAAAGAAAGCAGCTGCTTGTGATGTTTCAACATCAGGGGACTCGAAAGTGTGGCTGTTATCAAGGATATCTGACCTGCTTATCCTTTCATCTCTGGAGGGAAATCCATGGCAGATAGACACAGCAGGAGGCAGGTGGATAGCAGAGAGCGAAAGAGAGAAGGAAAACAGAAAATGCCTTCTGAGGGAGGAGGGGTTATCGGAGGGGTGAAATGGAGAAAAGGAAGGAGCGGGAGGGAGAGATGCACCGGCTATAATCTGAGTCACATGGCAGATCTTAAAAAGACTGTTTCTCTCTTCTATAATCGTGGCATTATAACTTTGCCCATTAATATCTGCTTCGATTTAATTCAAATGCAACATTAATTTCCCAGTGTAGCCCAGAGGCTTTCGTGGCGTGGCATAGCACTAGCAGTAGTTTTGCAAAACAATCCCCACATTTTGTTAAACACATTGCATTAGAGTTGATGCTGTGCTCTGTCTTGAGATAGATTTGTAAAAATGGTGAACAACAGATTAATGACCAGTAATACTATGTGGATAGGAATTGCAAAAAACCTTTAGGTTACATACCACTGACACTACTTGTTCATTCTTAGTTTTTCTCATACAGTATAAATATAAGCATTTCTGTCTCTTTTCCATGTATTTGATTGCTTCACTGAGACATTAGTGTGAATCCTTGCAGTTTACTAAAAGAGTGTACCATGTCTTTGGATGTCATTCTTCCACATCTCTGATTTTCTGTAATAGCTTTGGTTTGGTGTGAACTCTTGTTGCGTTTCTCCTGCCACCATAGTCAGTTTAAACAGGATGCATTAAGTTAGCAATGAACAAATGTGATGAATTGCATTTCTTTGTAGTAGCTGTGATATTTTGGGGTTTGATGATGCGATTGTTTTGTTGTGGCTCACTCTTGAAACTGACTGGGCTGAAAACTGAACATTTTGTGTGTCTGTGTGAGGTTGTACAAGCATGTTAATTCATGCAAAAAAAGATCATAGCAGGGGTCTGCCCAGGAAGTTTAAGCCTTGCTTTAGTTATGAGGTTTAATGTTAAGTATAAATGTCATTTAGCTCCTTCTGGAAGATAGACTGGGATGGGGTTAGTACTTCATTCATAGTTGTAATGTGTTCTTGGGCTGTGGGAATAAAATAATTCACCGCCTGTCTCATAGCTGCTGATACTCGTGATAGATTTCAATTGTCTCTGTTGTTACTCTTTGATAGTTTCTTGGTCCTTACCACAAAGCCCATCAGGTCAAGCAAGGACCACTCCAAGCTGGCCCTGCGTCCTTTCTAGCAGGGCAGTGCAGGGCAGGACTGCGCAGGGATTTATCATTCCCGCTACAGGCATAAGGGATTTAACACTGTGCGTGTGTGTGTGTGAGTGAGAGACAGAGCGAGAGCGAGAGCAAGAGAGAGACGATGAGAGAGAGGAAGAGGGGAGGTACAAGAGAGAGTGCATGTGGCAGCCGTGGCTCAGCTGGTTAGGGGAGAGAGAAAGAGACTGGAACAGATTCATCCCAAGGCTTGTTGCCCTACATGCCTACACACACACACTATCTCTCTCTCTTTTACTTTCTCTCTCTGCCTGCCGTGTGTTCATTTGCTTATCTTCCACAGTGTTGGGAGTACTGCACTGTCTTTTCATTTTGGCAAACAGTCGCCAGCCTATGGAAGACACTTTCTGCAGCTTTAGCTTAAAATTTGGAATAATCAGTTGTCAGAATTGATCCTCATAAATTTGCTTTTTTAAATTTAACAAACTGTATTCACACACTAGTCTAATCTCAACACATATTCTGCCTGCTAGTGACACATTAGCTCAAAATTAACATTGTATATTCACACAAACATCCTCAGCTGTGACTGCTTTTCTCCTTTAACTCTCCCATCAGTGTATGTGTTACGTGATAATCAAGCAATTTGATCCCAGCCCCATGTTGTAGGCAAGAGCCCATCATTCATCATCAACAGCTTAAGCACTCGCTATAAACAACTCTTTGTCCTTATCTTCTCTTGCTGTTAGTTTGGAATCATTTATCTTGCTCTCTGTCTCTATATCTTTTTCTCAGCTTTAGTGTAAAATAGATGGCGCCTATAAACTGTATTGTTTAGTGTTTGGGGAACTACTGTCATACTAGTCAATTTTTAAACCGCATATTTGTTGCTTTACAAGATCGTTTGTTTAGCGTGGTGTTAGGGTTAAAACATTGTGCATCCTCTGCTTTTTCTGTTAAATTGGCAGTCAACAGTGTTTGGGTAGCACAATTGAGCCTCCATTTTTCTGGGGCACTTCAAACCTGGTGGCAGGTAAAACTGAGACATACACGGAACTGATCTAAAGAGAGTCATTGTTCTGTAGCCTTTGTAGCGTGTCGTTTTCATAAAGGAAACAACTTGGTGAACCTGCAATCATGACTCTAACCCACCCTCTTCATATCTCTAGGTTGTAGTTGTGGGACTATAGTGTTTCCCTTGTTTAGGTTCTTGTACATGTGCACGTCCACACACGTGCTGTCCTGAACTAATATAAACAAAATACCATGTATAAGTTTTGACTCTTCAAAAATGTAATTTCCTTAGTTCCATTTTTTAAAGAGAAGCCAATACAATCTAGTTTGCCTCCTATGCTGTTGACAGACTCCACCAACTTGCAGCTGGCTAGTGAAGTTCTCATTCTGCTCTGAAACCTCAGCTCACAGTAGATGTCCAGGGCAGAATCGTTTCCATCATTGCTAGCTGAGTTGGAGTGTGTCTGATTGTAGAATGGGATCCTCTCTGAAGCAGCGAAGCAGGTGATTGCGTCAGAGATAGCTGGTTAGCAGAGTTTGAAATTAAACATAAGAGCAAGGGATTTGTTTGCTAGTAAACTGATTGCGGATGGAAACGTATGAACAAAGATAAAAATAACAAATGCTTAGTGAGTCACCTGGTTTTTCTCCACCTTGGTACTCCATCCAAGTGTGAGAGGCATAATTGGTTTCCTCAGAAAGTCAATCACGAACTAAAATATTAATCATTTTAAAGGTTCCAGCATTTTATTTAATAATCATCTCGTTATTTTCACATTCTTGCTGTATTATAATATTAATTATTTAAGATTCTTGGTCAAATTAAAAAAAACAAAACATTCAAGGCACTTGACTTAAAAACTCAAATGAAATGAATTCATTTCATCACTGGAGTTATATGCATGCATAGCAGTTGTACAGCTATGACAAGACAGTGCTTACAGACCAGATCATCAATGGTTATCTGCATGAATCACTGTGACACAAGGATAAGGATGCACTTATGACATTCAGAGCTGATGCTGCTAATAAAAAAGATTAAGCAGATACTAGGGCAGGGCGACAAGTGGGGGTGGGGTGGGCGGCATCTTATGACTGTCAATTTTTTCCTCAAATGTCTATCAATATATATCATAACCTCCAAGGTTCACTTTTACTGCTGATATGTGCAGATAGAAGGTTCATTTCGGTTTATGTATTATTTATTTTCTGTCAGATGAAGTCAACAAATACACTGTAGAAGAGTATAAAATTTTAAATGGATTTTAAATGAATAATATAGGTATATCTAAATAACCATACAAATCAACAGACAAAAAAACATTTTGAACATATCATGAGTAGCATCTCCTCTTTATCTTGTTAACACCCCTAAATGGCTGTGGTAGTTCAAACGTGTGTCAGCCTAACCTGACGTGGCTCATACTCCATTCCAGTCACATGATTGGTTCAGCTTGGCCATGCACTCCCTGTCATTGGCCATTTGTGTTGTTTGTCGAAACATGGAAGGAATGAATCCTGCCAACTTTATATTGACCAATTGTGTTTATTGCTTTATTGCCAAAGCCCCAACTTACGCAGCTTTTTTCCTTTGTTTTTATTTTTCGTGTGTTGTTATTTCTTCCATTTTTTGCAGGGATCAGGAAAAAAGTGACATTATTTAATAAAATAAAAACATATTTTAATAATTCATTACACTCTTTCAGATAGATCACAGATTAAGACAGACTACTGTCAAAAAAATGATTGCCGTTGGCTAGGTTTATACTTGCTGATGAACTTGTACATACCCAGCTTTACATGTCTGCAGGCAGGGCTTTTAGCTGCAGCTTATTCTTGCTCATTTCTCTGTTTTTGATTGCTTGCAGCCATTTTAAAGACATGCTGTAGTTGATAAGTGGCCGTACCCCTAACGCAGTTGTAGGAAAATGTTTATTTCCCTCCCAAAGCACAAGCACAAAGGGTGTTTTGATAGTCAAATGTTGTGAGAAAACAAAAACGTTCTTCTTAAGGTAAAATATCAATTGCCTTAACTCTGCCTAGATTAAGTGTGCTCATGCTTAGTCACTCCTCGAATGTTTTACGCTCCAAACAGCACTGTCTGTGGTCTCCAGCAATGCACATAAAAATTGTGGTGCGTATCAGAGGAACATTTGTCAAGAAAAGTGAAGGAAAGACACCCAGATAAAGAGATTTATTCCTTTAGCATTAATATGCACTCACGTTGAAATGAAAAATGATGGCCCATGAACTGCTGTTGAATGTTACTTGGCTGTTTTGCAGTCCTGTTACTGAGCTCACATGTACTGATTAAAGTCTTTCCCTTGGTCGTTAAAAGACTTGGACTGGGGAAGAAAAAAACCACCAAAGTTTGTACAGTCTGGAGCATTTAGTGGCATCTAGCTGTAAGGAGCATTTTCTGGCATAGATCTAAAAGAATGTAGACCAGAAATTGTGTTGATACAAAATAACAAAAAAGGACACAAGTTGAATTTTAGTTCATATTTTTTGTTGAGGACTGCTGCATTATACCCATGGTTTGATTTTTTTCCCCCTTCTGAGCTATGCTAGAAATGTGGGTGCAACATGTTACCGGTAGGTTCCATTAGGGAGAAAAAACCCTTTATTAGCAATAAAGCAAGCAATACAAAGATTTATAGATTCAGATAATATTAATAATACATAAATGACCTACACTGGTTGGTTACTGCATGTTCACATTACTGAATAGTAAAGTAAGGCTTTATTAATCATTCACGTATTCTAATTAGAAGAATACGTGCTCAATATTTCTTCTTGTCTTGAAGTACTTTTTGGTGTTGTTGTCTTTCTGTAGTTGTACGGACCCCTCCCACTCTGCCATCACTTTGGGGAATGGTAATTGTGTTGCCAGTTAAGTGCTGGGAAAATTTGTGCTCGAATAGTAACTCATTAATTCACTATAGATTCTGGCCCACAACATGCCTATTGTAGCAAAGTCCTCAGAAAGCTTGGGAATGCCATTGAGTAGGCTGGGCCTCTCGTTTTATGGCACCATGTGACTCTGCTCACGATGAGTTGTGGTTTCTGAGTTGCGTAGTTTGAGAATGTTGTGCAATGCGAAAGGCATCGTGTTGATACCTCTGTGGATTACTAAAATTCTGCTCTTATCTTCGTATGCTCACAAACTCTTGCAACTAATTTTGCCACTCCTGGAATTGCACGAGTACAGTGGAAAGAGGCCTTGCTGAGTCACACACGTGTTTAATGTGTGTGCTTGTTTGCCTCCTTGGTCTTTGTAGTACAGTGACTTCCAGCCTAAGTGTGAAGCAGAAACCATAATTTACATAAACAGAGAATGCCAGTGTTTTGTTTTGCCAATGTTCAGGGCGTACCATGGACATCCTTTGACCTCTGCTGCTTGACTTTGAGTGCTGTGTGTTAAATGAAACGGTTAGGCTCTCCATGAGTAGTTCCATATTGATGCTTATTTTAATGTAAGTGTTGTTTTGATTTAAACGCCAGGAAAAGGCATACCACAAGTAGTGACAGCTTTGCTAACCACTTGTGTAAATGTTCACTTTTAACCCTTTGGACACAATGTTTGCACACAAAGTCCCACAAGAATAACAGTTAATATAGTTGAAAACATGTCAACGTTCTTATTTATTTTTTTCGAGAATTTTTTAAACTTGCATACAAAATGAAAATATCTAAATCGTTTGCCGTTGCCTTAACCTCACACCTGCCATCCTGATGCTCCCACGGTAATCTTCATTCTTTGAACAGCTTTTTATTTCCTGATAGATGTGTCTGTTTTTTATCATACCTGATCAACTAATCAAAATAAAAATCTTAACTTTAATATAAATCAACTGTCAGTGTCAATCCACTGCTTTCCATTTTACTCTCCATCTAAACAGCTGAGAGTTGTAACCAAGCCTTGGCTGAGCGCCTGTCAGATGGTTGTATTTTACTCCTTTGTCAGGCACAAACCACACAACACAGCCGGGAAAGTTTCTGGCAAGCTAGCAAGACACAAACAAGCTGAGAGACACACAACAGTGTTACCAAGATACACACAGACTAGAGAAGGATGCACTCCGTGCTAGTACATCAACTTAGCATTCCAGTTATTTGCTGATATCAAATTTGGAGAGGAGAAAATGTGAGCTAACAGTGTAATTGCCATTCAATCTCTATTTGTTTTTCTCTTTTCTAAACCAGAATGACAGTCTTTGATTAATCCACTTACCAAGTTGCTAGTAGCACATTATAGACTAAGGGGGGTGTGGCTGCTCAGCCATAGGTGGTACATAAAGATGGACTGTGATCCCACCCATTGGTTTTTAAAGTCCTGAGTTGAGCCTTTCCATGGTTGTCATCTTGGTGTTTTAAATCTGGATTTGACACCCGAGGGGTGGCTCTGACTGTGAAATTGCACACTTATTGACTAAATAAAATCACGTTCAAGCCATCAGCCTGAAAAAAATCTAATTTTTTGAAACTTAGTGTAACCATAACTTAAAGGTACTTCATGGTTTATTCAATATGACCCAAGTAAGTAAAGTAAGAGCCCACAAACTTAGTCAGAAATTGTTAATTGAGGTCAAGTCTGAGAGTCCTTTGCTCCTAGATATCTAGCAGTTTTTAACTCACTTCCTTGTTGGATCATCCATCTGTTATATTGTCTATGCAACCAGGTCTGCACATATTTGCACAGAAAAGTTGTTTCTCTGAGTGAGGGAGGGGGAGCTTTTTCCTTTTTTTTTGTATCACATTTGAAAAAAAAAAACTTTAAAAAGAGGATATGATGCAGAGCAAGCTGTAAAACATAAGTATATTCAATATATAGCCCATGCTTACTTTGATGCCCAAAAGAGACTCTTGTTTAAATTTGCATATATATTATAGTGTTGAACTTATGGTTTGTTGTCCTTGGTTATTAATTAGTGTAACAGGAGTAATTTGGATTTTAGTACCCCTGAAATATGTAATTTATCACACCTCTGAGCCAACATGTATCACAGTACATGGCAGCACATGTCGTCTTGTGAATAGATGATTACTTATATTTAAAGCCACTGTCGGTTATTGTAATTTTTCACCAAAATATGAATCTGATGTATTTTGTTTCTCTCACAGTAAGTCACGTCGGTCCCATTCACACTACACTCACAATTTCACTTGTGCTGTGCCAGAGTTTTCATTACATGCTTATTGAGTGTTAAAAGAAAACGGAGTGAGAATGAAGCAGAGAGGGCGGTTATGGCAGAAAGCTGCAGAGCGTAATGTGAGGGAAACCATTTGGAATGAGAAATGAGCTGAGTGAGAGCCTCGTCTCCTTATCTGTGCATTCCTGTAATGTGTGCATGTGTGGGAAGGGAGGGGTAGGGTGGGAAAACTGATTGTTGTGTGTTTGGTTATTGGCTGAATTCAGAGTTCCAAGTGCTGGATCTGGTTATCATTCCAGCGCTTTGGCTGACAGTTTGTTTCCACCGAAACAAAAATAAAGCGCAGTAGTGGATGTTTGTGTTCTCTGGATACACAGTGGAAAACCAAGAGTTTCACCTCCTGCATGTGCCCTTATGGCATTCAGGATACCCCACTTTATCTGCACTGCAAATATAGATACCTACATACCTGCAAGTAGTTTAATGTGATTAACCAAAGACTGCTGATAAAACTGGCTGTTAAATTCTACTCGTAAAGCGATTTTCTCTCATGATGTAAAAACAAATTTGAAACCTAACAAATAATTCAATGTTTAGTAGAATAGTTGAAGACAGCCTCTAAAGCATGTTCATGCATTGGATTTATGTTTATTGGTTCATACCACACCGACCTGCACACAGGAAAAGGGGGAAAAAAAACCAAAACCCTAACACAACTGCTCTTTTAAGCAAAACATTGCCCTCTCCTTGGATAAAAATGACCAAACACCAGAAATTATCAACTGCTGTCAATGTGGCTGTTAAAAAATTTTAAGTTTCTAAGAAATTCTTAGCTTAAACTAAAAATGAAAAGTCAGAATCCCAGCAGAAGTTACTGTTGTCCTCTGTGACCTCAGCACTTCCTGTCTCTCTAGGCAGAGAACAATTAGTGTGGTTGGGCTGAGATGACTTTGCTGCTGGACAAGCTGCACATGAGATGTTAGCCTAGCCTAGCTGTGTGTTTGGGTCAGTGGATAGCAGTGAACAGCCCGCTGCACACCAGCTCTGTGGAGCTGCGCTGTGGTCAGTGACAATAAGCAGAGCCTGCACTTGACACAGAGCCTCCAATGAAGCTTTCACTTATTACAAGTGTGGATAAAACATCACTGTATTCACTGCGTTGAGATCTAGATACAAATATAAGCTGCAAATGGATATTATGCTTAAAAAAATCAATGAGGTCACCAGTATGATCTGGTTAAACGCTAAGAGATTCTATATAAATGATCTAGATGAGCAGTTTCTTTACACAGGCTGTAACTCATTAAACTGACAAGATATTCCCCCCAAAAATCGAACTCGGAATCAGATTTGGTTCAAGCTTTGACTGGTGCTTTCCTAGTTGGCAGACATCCTCAGAGTTAAGACATGGTTGTTTGCATATATGTCCAACTTCTTTTATTTGAGTCTTAGCAGTTCTGCAGTTTACTGTAAGAACCATTCTTGCTGACAAGAGGTGTTATACATCCATCCATCCATCCTGTTCTGTCTGCTTTCATGAGACAGCAGCGGTAGACTTCATAGAGAAGCATGGCTCAGATTAACGTTTTAATCCAAAAGCCTGGATTATAGGTTTTGTATTTTATTCCTACCCTCACTATTCTAGCAGTGAGTCTGTCAGATAATTTTGGTCAGAGGTGTGTGTGAATGTTTTTTTGTGTGTGTCTGTATGTGTGTGTGTATCCTAGGTGTTGCGTTAAGGAGATTCCTGATAGTGAGTTTTTCCCCTCTCTCTCCAAGGAGCTGTGTGACAGAGTAGAGCTGCTATTTGAAACTAATTAACTCAAGCACATTTGAACATGTCAGCACAACCGTACATCATCGCTGACTGAGGCTCTGCATCATCGTCATCACCGTCATTGTCATCTGCCTATTGGCTACAAGCTCTCATCCGCACGGCCCTCTCTCCTCCCATCATAGTAACAACCTGCCCTTAAACTTGCTGCTGCTGAATTCATCTGTTTACCGCTGAAGGTGGCAGCAGTCACTTTATTGCAGTTGTTGTTAAACGCGTTCTTCATGGAGCTGCACAGTAGACATTAATCTGAAAGACAGGATGTAAAAGCATACCACTAAGGCTTACACATTGCATTTGTTTGCTGTTGAGTGCTTGCCCTCCGGAAAGACCGTGTGTGTCTCTAATTAAGTGTTGTTTGAGTGTACTGCTGCCTCACTCTTTCCTTTGGGTCTATTAAGAGGGGAGATATGGTTTCCATGGATATAAATGCCCCAGTGAAGGACTGAGTTTAGTAAAGGGTAGTGATACTGTCAGAGTCACCAGTCTATTCATCTTAATATCATTCTGTATTGTACGCGAGCCGTTGATGAATTGGTTAAGCATCGGTATCAGCCGATATCAGCCTATGATCAAATAAAGATGAAAGATGGTAATTCTAGCAGCTGATATTTATCTGTTGTTGTATTTTAAACAGAAACGGTAGCTGTTTTTTTTTTTTAAAGAATTTTTTTTTGATT
>VUQR01015621.1:23152-38269 GCA_015108515.1 Hemichromis elongatus | reverse complement strand
AGAGGGGATTTTTTTTTTTAGGGGGCAGGGGGGATAGGGGGGCACCCAAGCCCTCCACGCCAATTATGGACATAAATAACATACACATAGAGCTTCAATGGAAATTGGGTTCAAGGGGTTAACTGTATTCTAAAGATTCAAAAGATTCAAGCCAAGTAATTCATTGGCATCAAGTTCAGAGGAGTAAATGGGAATGACTGACCACAAACCCAGTAATAGCAGCAGAGGCTAGTGATTACAGAAACACCCTGCTATTATTTTAAGTACTTAAACGTGTAATTTTTTCACATTTTGCTTGATAAAGTAGTTGATTATCAGTAAGATTAATCAGCAAATATTTCAGCTCTAAATTCTGGGCACGTAAAAATGTCCAGGCTTGCTAAAATGATCCCAAATATAACTTTTGGTTATTTGAAAGGCTCTTCTCGTTTCCTCCTTCGACCAGGTTGGTTCTTTCCATCGTATTTTGGCAAATGTAGGTATTTATGATCTTGCACCCATCTTCTATCATCTTCGTGTTTAGCTACAGTATTATGTGAGGCATTTCAGCAAACACCAGACACTGGCTGTTGGTCACATGCAGTTGGCACCTCCTGTAAACGGTATATTTAGGATAAGGGACGGTGATGACAGTAATGACCATGATGATGTAGAAGATGATGGGTGAGATGGTTTGGGGATTAGGTGATGATGAAGGGGTGCTGCGGTGGGATTATCACGATGACAGGGTGGACAGATGACATGGTGTGTTGTTTTTTGGGTTTTTTTCTATTTTCTTTTTTTTTTAAGGATGATTGAAGAAGGTGTAGTAAATGAGCACCCTTCCATGTGCGGTGGTGTGGGCTGTGTTTTTTTTTGTTGTTGTTTTTTTTTGCTGTCTACTTTCACAGTGGACTGTACTGAGCACTCTGTCACAGACAGCTGTACCATCACTCCCTGCAGGCAGGCAGACATGACAGCAGTGTTGCTTCATCAGCTGGAGGAAGGCTGTAATTTAAAACTGGATCCATAGCGCTGAGGGAGTTTAAATAAACAGTGCTGTTTGATAAACAAACTGAAGAGTATCTGTTTGACCCAATAATAGCAGGAATGTTGCAGGCTGATAGTTTTATTTTATTAGTTCAAAGGCATTTGCCATCATTCATTTGGATAATTCATATGAAACATTTAGAAGTAAAAGCAAAGCCTGCATTCAAAGAAAAGAAAAAGAGGAACAAAAATGCACGATATAACTTTGTAAGTAAAGGCAGAATGTGCCCGGCTGGAGTCGGTTTAATCCAACACAGCAGCACAAATGAGCAGCTAAATAGCTTGGTTGCCTCGGCTCTCTGAGTTAACCCAGCCAGGAATAATATAGGAATGCTCAGTCAATCTTTGAGGCCTCAGTTAGTCTCTGCCAGCGCTTTACTCATGCTGCTGTCATTCATAATCTTTTCACATGCAGACTTTTGGTACTCCAGGACTTAGTCATGCAAATAAGCAAGAGAGGTTACCTTGCTGGTAACCAAACAACCACTCTGTCTACGGAAAGGGAACAGAATATGTAAATGTTATTTGTAGCTGCAGTTTATGCCCTGTATTGTTATATATTTCAAATCCATTAGATGATATCATTAGCTTAGCTCAGTGAGATAATGTCAAAATCTAAAGGAGGCCACATAGATGATGATGTGCCTAATTAACAATGATCTTTTTTGTGTATTGAACTGAAGTAATAAAATGTCTTATCCTTTGGTACTGTCCATGTTTGCTGATCAGTCAAAGGGCTTTTACACTATAAGCTACATTCACCCTTTTGCACACATTTTCATGCAGTTGTTTTAAACCTTTTATCTGTTTTTGCATAAACTCGTGCATTGATGGATGCATCAGGATCAGTTTGAGCTTTACCTTTTTTTCCCCCCAAAGATGCTTTTACAGTCGCCAGGGATTTATAGATATGTTTTTTTTTCTAATTTATCTAATTGCATTGAGTGTACACATGTAACTAATTAACAGGCACAGGACTGATCCTTTCTGTCTCTCATCTCTTCCTTTGCAGAGTGCAGCAATGGAGGAAACCGTCATATGGGAACAGCACACAGTTACCCTTCACAGGGTAAGTGTTTACAGTTCTTTAATCCACTCTTCCCTTTCTCCTCTTTTGTCATTCTCCATCTCTGCCTGTCTCTGACACCCAGATCCTGTAGTATGTCTTCTGTGTTTTTCACTTTTCGCTCCCTGCTGCTTTCTGTCCTCTGCCTGTCCATGTCTGTTTCTCTCCGCTGAGTCGCCCAGCTGTAGCTGCAGGATGTGCGGTAGTGAAACAATAGTTAAGGAATCCAGATGGCAGGAAACAAAGCAAAGGAAGACAAAAAATCAGCATCCACTTCCTCGCTACTTCATTTCACTTCCTTCCTGCTGGCGATATGCTCTTCTCTTTAACACAGCACTAGAGACCCTTTTTGTATGTGCTTTTTGTCCTGTAATTATGATCAATTGCACCACCTAACCTCTGCAGCTATTGTCAGATTGATGAATCACTGACTCATCACTCTGGCGCAATTCGCATCACTGGGCTAAGTGTCAAACTATCAAAGAGATAGAAGAGTGTACTCTCTGTAGGCTTAATGTCTGAATGTACTTTGCTTTAAGACCTTAAACTCTTGTTAGTTGATACTGTTGTGTCGTGAGATTGTCTTGAGCACCTGTCTAGACTGCCCTGCTTGCTGTAATCTAATTAGTAGTGGCTTTATTGAGGCTGAAGGAGTGGCCCAGTGCAATCTGTGGCTCTCAGCTTTTCAGCTCTCCTGTATTATTGTGGGTGTAAGATTAGCTGTTTGCATCACATATCAAGATCTGTCTGTTGTGAAGACAGAAACGGAGCTCTATGCTACAGTTTTTGCAGATAATTGGCCAAAGATAGCAGATCGGGAACAACGTTAACCCATCTTTTCTCCTTTGCCAGTTTGATCAACATCGCACAACCTTACCTATTAACCTAAGTTGTCGATTGTTTACAGCAAACTCCATTACAGTTTTGACAGAAATGGTAAATGTATTTTTAATCAGTTTTGGTGTATATTTCTCTGTATAGGCCCCAGGATTTGGGTTTGGCATTGCCATCTCAGGTGGGCGAGACAACCCTCATTTCCAGAGTGGTGAAACGTCTATTGTGATATCTGATGTGCTGAAAGGAGGTCCTGCAGAGGGTCTGCTACAGTAAGTGTCGACTGTATTTCCTTTATTTTATTAGCATGAATATTTTCAGCAGCATCACACATGTGTGAGATGCCCTATACGTAATATTGACTAATTTTTCTGCAGTGTTAATTATTTTTTATTTATTTATTTTTTCAGAGAAAATGATCGAGTGGTAATGGTCAATGCAGTCTCTATGGACAATGTAGAGCATGCCTATGCTGTTCAACAACTTCGGAAGAGTGGCAAAAATGCAAAGATAGTAAGTAAAATTCTGAATATATAGCATGAATCAGGGCTAAGTACTGCATGGTCAGAGAGCTAGGGACCCACAGGCTTTTAACATCGTAAATATTCTCTCTTTCAAGACTATTCGCAGAAAAAGGAAAGTACAAATTCCAGCGTCACGGCCCGGGGACAGGGAAACGATGTCTGAGCACGAGGAGGAGGAGGACAGCGATGAGGCCGATGCTTACGATCACCGCAGTGGACGTGGTGGACAAAGTGCCTATGCAGGTGCAAGCGGAGGCACGGGCACCGGCAGGCGTCACGATCGGGAGCGTAGCAGCAGCGGGAGGCGGGATCACAGTGCCTCACGGGAGAGGAGCATCTCACCACGCTCCGATCGCCGATCACAAGCCTCTTCTGCTCCACCCAGGCCCTCCAAGGTCACTCTTGTCAAGTCTCGCAAAAATGAAGGTGGGTAATGTGTCACCAATCAAAAATCCATCCAGTTTACATAAAAGTTAAATTATTGAACGCTATGTTAAGTTCCTTAACTTTACTGATATTCACAGTGAGGGTTGATCACATTTTTAATAACCTGCTCATTTTATTTGACCCAAGTGATCGGCAACTGTCTGGTGTGACTTTGTTATGCTTAATCACCCTTGAAAACAGAATATGGACTGCGGCTGGCCAGCCATATCTTTGTGAAAGACATCTCTCCGGAGAGCCTTGCAGCCAGAGATGGAAACATTCAGGAGGGAGACGTTGTACTTAAGGTGAGAGGAAAGACGGGCGTATTTGTCTGGCCTGAGATGAGAGTTTTTAAGGTGGTTAAAGCACAATAACTGGGAAATCAAATAACTGAATCTCATTTAACAGGTAGACAAGTAAGAGTAGAGCATTTATCAGACGCCCTTTTTACTTAAAGTTCTTACAGTTGTGCACTTGTAGTTGGCACAGTTCATTAATATTCAGGCTCACCAGCAGAAATACAACACGTTGCATTATTTCTTTAATTTTTTTTCTATCCATTGAATAGATACATCCTCCTTCTTCCTAAACAAATGCCTGTTGAAATCCAATTTAATATATATATTTATATAAGTTTTGCTTTAATATGTATAGTCTAATTTATTTTCACTCTCTGTGCTTATGACATCATCTTCTGTGTATTATAAACACATTAAATATGTTTATAGCCTCCTCTTCTTCTCATAGGGTGCGCTCCTAACTTTTACTCTCATTACTTTGTTATCACGGCACACTGTAAGCTCCATAGAAAAACTGTAAAAAGGATATTATGCATGTTTACTTCTTGTGCTGACTTGTTCCTCTTCCTCTGGCAGATTAACGGCACAGTTACAGAGAACCTATCACTGATAGATGCCAAGAAGCTGATTGAGAGGTCAAAGGGCAAGCTGAAGATGGTAGTGCAGAGAGACGAGCGGGCCACGCTGCTCAATATTCCTGACCTTGACGACAGCATCCCATCAGCCAATAACTCAGACAGAGATGGTGAGACAACAAACGTGTACTCGTGGCATGCAGCTAACATTTGATTACACAACTAGCATGACTGTGATTTTTCCAAGAGATGGGATTTATTTTAATGACTGCGATGTCAAGAAGACGGGTTTATTTATAAAGCGCATTTCAAAACATCTCTAAAACTAGAATGAGAAACAGAGGACACATCCTTGGAGATCATTCCAGTTTCAACTAAAATAACATGTTTTTATTGTTGTTCTAAATCTCAAATGTCGATTTATTTCATTTATTAATAAATCGATAATACACACTTCAACTCATCTTTCACAGACATTTCAGAGATACATTCACTGACATCCGATCATTCAAATCGATCCCACGGGAGAGGAAGTCGATCCCGTTCGCCTGAGAGGGTTGAAACATCTGAGCATCTCCGCCACTCACCGCGGCAGATCAGCAATGGCAGGTAGGAAACACACACACACACACACACACACACACACCTCTGACAACAAATCTGGTTACAAGGCACACTGTCACCCAGCCTCTCCGACCTCGTATATCTTGCTCATGACATTACATACATAAACCATCACAGTCCCTCTGAAACCATCAATAATTTCCAGTAATGGATTTCTCTGGGAAAGCGCTGAGGAAGGAAGTAGGGATTGATCTACTGGCAGATTAATGCCTTGCTTTTAAAGTATACTAGACTGTTTAATATTAAACACAAACCTGATTTTGAACCTTGTTGCAATAACTCTTTTAAGTAGCCTCACCATTGAACCTTTAAAGTGGAGTATACATGAATGCTACTTTAATGAGTATAGTCCAATTAATAAAAATGATCTGCATGCACACGTTCTTTCTATTAATTTACTGCCTGTTTGTTTTACTTTTTCTTACTGCCTGTTGCAGCTTTCAATATATTGTCAGTCTTTAGTGTCATTTAGATTGCATAGCTTTTTGCAGCTGGTTTATAGATGCATAAAGATGGCTAACACAGGACACTCTCAGTGGGTGTGGAACTTGGGCATTGAGTGAGATGAGATAATTAGCTTTTCAAGACTTTAATCCAGTTAATCAAACAGGAATGGGTGGTGAAACAGGAATGGTAATTTTAAGAAAGAGACCCATTCTGCAATGAGAACACGTTACTGGTTTGTTAATGTGGTCCACAGTAAAAGTCTAACTGTGAAGTAGGGGTATTGAATCAGGGCCCTCCAGCGCTTGTTCCAGACTGAACTGTCATTGTTTCATATCGAAACTCCCTTGTATTTTTCTTGCATGGCCTTCGGTTCAGACACAGTGAGCTGAGATACGAACTAAAAATGCTACTGAGACCGTATTTGTAGCTAGATAGACTAGAGGGTTTCTGTGAGGGTATTGTCATTGCTACATTCAGTGCTAATTAACTTCATCTTTTGATGTTTCTTTGTTTTTAAGATGATCTTTGTGCCATATGAAGACAAATAAAGGGTGAATTCCTCAAATCTCAATTAAAAAACAAAACAAAAAGAAAAAAACCCAGACCAATAAAAACTTGCCTTATTGTGATCGTAGTTACACACACATCCTTAAAATGGCTGTTGAGAGGTTTGCAAGTTGTTCCTGATGCTCTTGCTTGTTGAACTGTCTAGAGCAGGGGTCCCCCATCCCAGTCCTCGAGGGCCGGAGTCCTGCAGGTTTTAGGTGTGTCCTTGATCCATCACAGCTGATTTAAATGGATAAATTACCTTCTCAACATGTCTTGAAGTTCTCCAGAGGCCTGGTAATGAACTAATCATGTGATTCAGGTGTGTTGACCCGGGGTGAGAGCTAAAACCTGCAGGGACACCGGCCCTCGAGGACTGGGATTGGGGACCCCTGGTCTAGAGTATCATGCTGTGCCAGACTGTGGAGTGACCCTGCATCAGGATGAGTGCAGGTTCACATTTGCTAAGATTATTTCCAATACCAAGACCACACTCTTCCACTCTTTCAAACTCATATCCCTCTGTTATCATTCCTTCATCTTTAATTTTAAAAATGTTGTGCGTATGTCAAAGTCAAAGACACATATTATATTTTTCATGCGTACGTTTGTGTAACGGGTGAATCTAATAAGCATACAAATTGTCACAAGGAGGAGTTACACCAACTTCTCATGTGGCCATGATTTATCAAGTGAGTGAGTATGACTGTCACTACATGGTGATGTAAGGGAATGCTTTTAGGAGCGGCGAAAGGAATTTGACATACTTCCCACAGTGCTTTGGCCCAGACGAGATGGTTTGTTGAACCTGATTGGCGTGCAGCGCTGGCATTGTTTCTCTAGGACACAACGCTGGTCCAGGCTTCGCGTGTCCAACAGAACATCTAAAAGCAACGCTTCATCAAGCATCTCTCTGTGAGTTTGAGGAAAAGTTGTGCCCAGGCAAAGGGCTCCCGGTGCTGTCTGTCAAGGAATTAAGATCAAATCCTTTAATTGATAATGGTTGAACTCAAAGATGCACACGTGTGAGTAGTTATTGTTTTCTTCTTAAAATCTTTTGCAGTTCTTTTTTGTTGTTGTGCATGATTATTTGATTTCTAGTTTAAAATTCTGATTTGGCGTACATCTAGTCAGTGCTGCTGAGTGAATTTCTCTTTCTTTCTGTAAATATTCTGAGGCTTGTGAGTTATAGTGTTGTTCAGTGTGCCTGTGCAGCCACTTCTCTCCTGTTTCTTCACTTTTTCTGCATCTGCCATCCTTGCTGTTATTTTGCCTGTACCCATACTATAAAATGTGTAAGTGAGGGGGTTGAACAGAGGGTTCTGTCAAAAGGTGTTTGTCATTGTGACGCCTTTTTTAGCACCATTCTGCGGCAAGGAGCAGCAGAGATTTAGGCCACTCCACTCTCTCTCTAGCTCTCTCTCTCTCCCTTGCTTTTGCTCAGTTTGTCTCTTTTCTTCACTCTTCATTCATCCATTCATTAAATGCACTCGCATTTCTCTTTCTCCAATTACAGTTATGTTGTTTGTCCTCGGGGAGATTTAATTGCACTGAAGGAGTACCTTTGTGATACTGAATTGTCGTGACAACTGCTGGACAAATTTGTGGGACTAGAAAAGGCCACAATGTGGTGGAAACTATTGCAAATAAGTGCTGCATGCTGCACGGCTAATAGGTTTAACTTTGGGCATCGGTCATTTGTCTGTGTATGGATGTGCATGTCTCTTTGTTGGATGCACATTAATTACTGCATTGTGCATTTGATTTTTTGTTAAGGATTTTTTTTGTACTACGAGAGCTAAATTGAAAGGGCAGGAATCAGCAGAGCTGTGTAGCCAGAGCTGGTGGTGCAGCCTGCACCTTCATGTTCTTGTACAAAAGCTTCTGAATACAGCTCAAGTACTGAGCCAGCAGTCAGTCATGTGATCAGATTGGAATTCAACCATTGTTTTTAAGCAGCAGAGGCCTTTCTACCCTCTTGGACAAGACTTGCTAGACTTACACACACACACAGTTTTCCCTTATTTATTTTACCCAGGTTAAACAGGAACTGAGACTGAAACGTATCCCAGCTAAAGAGTTTACACTGGGAGCTTCAGTCGGTTTTCTCTTCGTCTCTGCCTGTGTGCCTTTTATAGCCAATGTTACTGTGTAGTCTATAAAATGTGAATTTATATCAATCACCGGGAAAGCTAAAACATTTATAAACCTTGCCTGCTCCCGTTCACCCATTTCAGTCAGATTCTTCTTGGAATTTGGTTTGCCACCTACAAACTGCATAGACCACACAATCTGAAAAAGGAAGAAAGAAAATGCTCCACTGCAAAGAACACACAACTTTGAATCACTAGCAGATGTGCAGGATTTTTTTGACAGAGCCACACATCCTTGTTTTAATTGCTTATTGTCTATTCATTAAATACTCCACGTGCCCTTATGACGTAATCTACCGTGCCATTTCCTTCAATGTTCATTTAATGTGTGTGTGCGTGTGTGTCTTCCTGGTAATGTCAGCACAGGATGAAACTACCACCAGTCAACACACGAGGTCATTCTTAAACACACTAGGGGAAATTTAAGAAATTCAATAACATGTCAAACTGCTGCTTTTAAATTCTCTTGCTCATAGCTTTGATTGTCCATGAGGACCAAATTCACATCTTTATTATTATTATTTTCTTTTTATTTCAGCCATCGAAGTCGAGATGAGGATCGCATATCCAAACCGGGGTCCGTGTCCACACCAGTCAAAAACTCTGATGATGTCCTGTCACAGGCCAGCGACCAAGCCAGCTCCAGAGATGACAAACAGTTACCCCCACTGCCTGGTAAAGAAACCTGACATCTTCATCATCATCACCGCTATCATTATCGTTAGCGTTAGTGGTGTGTTCTCTCGTGTTTGTTTCTTTCACCACCTTATATAGCTCTCTCTGTCGGAACCTTTAACGCAGTGAAGTACGGTTTAAGTCTTAAGGCAAACGGATATTAACTCAAGCTGAAAACAGACTGCTGCCATGGCACATCATATGAAACATGTCAAGTGCCGCCCTTAGCATTAATAGGAAAGGTTGCTCTGCAGTACATAAACACGAAGGGCACACACAGCACTATACAGCACTTTGTTCATGCTGTAACTGATTATGTTGAAATTTTTTTTTAATATAATGAAATTATGTATGAACAATCTAAACTCTTTCTGTATTTTACAAATTACAATAACCTGTGAATTATGATAGACTATGAGCTGAATGAGCTACTATGTCTAATGTTCTAGGTTTCTTTTACATTTGTGTAGATATGCGTGTCTCCCATGTGTGTCTTTTGTCCTTTCTCCCTCTGCTTTCCTCTTTCCCATCACCCCCAACCCATCACAGCAGATAGACCCAGGCTCAGGGAGGGGCATCTATCTGAGATTTGTTCCTTCCTGTTAAAAGGGAGGTTTCTCTCCCTCTGTTGTCACCAATTGGTTGCTAATAGGGGGTCATCCGATTGAACACAACTAATGTTCAACATATTAAAGTAACTGTGACAGTTTAGGCCAAAAATATAAAAAATGTAACATGTAATATATAAAACACTACTCATCACTACATCTGACATGACCTACGTCAGATGCTTTCATTTTTACCTCCCACTTGGCCGTCTCATTCACACAGTGTGTTTTGTGTTTATGCCAGAGCCAAAGCCAGTTTATGCACAGCCTGGTCAGCCTGACGTGGACCTGCCTGTCAGCCCATCTGATGCCCCTGTACCCAGTGCTGCACATGATGACAGCATTCTCAGGTAAATATTCTAGATGTGGTATTTTCCAAATTGAGGGCAGTTTTTATTTATATATATACATATACACTGCAGATAAATATTATGAGTGTATCATTGCCTTTAAAAAAATACTGAATAAAGCTTTGTGCCACTTGTTGTAATTGTAGTTCAGATTCAGGCAGAAACCCAACCTCTGCTTCGGCTCTGTTGTTATAACCTGTTTTATGTGCTTGAATAACTGGCTGTTATTTTATGTCTCTTAGAATGATTGTTTTTAAATGCGTGATTTGCTGACCTTTTTACTTAACTCTGTGTCCACCTGTGTTTTCCCTCAGACCAAGTATGAAGCTGGTCAAGTTCAAGAAGGGAGAGAGTGTCGGTCTGAGGTTAGCAGGGGGAAACGATGTGGGAATTTTTGTGGCAGGAGTTTTGGAAGACAGCCCCGCAGCCAAGGAGGGGCTGGAAGAGGGAGACCAGATTCTCAGGGTAAGATAACCTCTTTCACCTAAGCAATATTACTGTTGTTTATCTATTTACAGTTGACATTAACTTGTTTTTCGAGAAGTTGATGTTGATAAATTAGGAGAATCGCTGTTTGTGCAACTATTTCTTTGCTTAAGAAACCTGATGCTTTGTCTTTTCACTGCACCAGATTTTGAAAGTGAGAACATGTTGCTGCAGTTGACGGGTTCAAAAGGAAAAAAAAAATATTAAGATTAGACATCGATCTCTCCATTTCATGCCATGTAACTGCCCTGTACAGCCTTGGTATTACGTAGCTTGTAAGATGATTATAAGATATTCTTTTCATTCATGTTTTTGTCCTAACTGTTGCTATTTTTGCCATGTCACATGTTCGAGAGCGAAAAGAACATCTGGTGTTGTTGAAATAGACGCTAACGTAGATAATATGTGGCAAAACTATGTAACCCATGGTCACAATAGACCTTGGGAATACAGTACAATGTATCCATCAGTCTGTGAGTCATTCTTAGGCCCTGCTTCATGTCAAAACTCCCCTTGTTTCCATTGTGAAGACAATAGGGGTCGTTCTCGCATTCCGACCTCGGAACAGTCGAATCCCTGTTTCACTAAACACTAGAGTAACATTGTCGATGAGATGATGGAAACCCTCTTGATGTCAGAGTTGGATCTATTCTGACATGTTTGTACAGCAGCAAGACACCTGCTGTGAAGCTACGCAGCTGAACTTGTAGATGTGCAGCACAAGCTGAGGGGAATTGAGACAAACATTTAGAAACTGTTATGCTATCTTCTTCTCTTAATGAATAAACAATTTCTTATATTCCTCCCACTCTATGCTGTAGACCGCCTTTGTGCCTGTGTTCTCCCTGCTGTACAAACACATCTTAGAGACTTCCAGGACATTGTTTTTCATCTTTAGGTGGTTTCCCCTCGGTCATGGTGTGCTAGCTGGAGATAAAGACGTCAAGCCCTTCTGTTTCTGAGAAGAATAAAGGTGTCTTTCTGTGGTTCAGTGACTCAGTCCATGTGTTTCTGGTTCCCCTGCTGCCCCTCAAGCAGAGTCAATAAACAGTAGTTATTGTTTTAAGGGCAGCAGGAGGAGAAGAGGGGGCGTCTGCTCGGTTAAAAGGGGAATGCTTTCTTTTCTTCTGTTCCTTTGAATTCCCTAAGAAATCAGATGAGTTGTGGTTAACAAATAAAGTTGCTGAGGCAACTGTGGAGACAAGTAAACTTAAATCCAGGATCTTTCAGCAACTCTTTTCAGAATTTAACAGCCATCAATAAAAATAATATTAACATTGAGTTGGCCTGTGCTGTTTGTCCTTCAGTAAATTGGTTTCTTCTGCCTCTGCAGGTGAACAACGTGGACTTTGCTAACATCATCCGGGAGGAGGCTGTGCTTTTTCTGCTCGATCTTCCAAAAGGAGATGACGTTACTATTCTGGCTCAGAAGAAAAAGGACGGTGAGGGATGACGGCGTGGAGTAATGTTTTGTACTGTAAACATGAAAGATTGTACGTCAAAACTAATCCTCTCTGTTATTATCTGCTTTGGCTTCAGTGTATCGAAGGATAGTGGAATCGGATGTGGGTGACTCTTTCTACATTCGAACACATTTTGAATATGAAAAAGAGTCACCGTATGGGCTGAGCTTTAATAAAGGAGAGGTTTTCCGTGTGGTAGACACACTCTATAATGGCAAATTAGGCTCCTGGCTCGCTATCCGCATCGGCAAAAACCACCAGGAAGTGGAAAGAGGCATAATCCCCAACAAGAATAGGTAAAAGATGTTTCATGGCACACATGTTAGTACCTGTACAGGTTGTTCTGGCATTTGATGAGTGGGCTAGGATGCAGGTAGAGAAATTAAAGCAATATAAATCTGGAGAAGTAATTTTATGAGCTACTGTATTTCACACATTTGTCACAATTTATGGTTAAATTACCGTATTAGCCCCACCGCTGATCACCCGGGCCTGCTGACTTACTCAGCCTAACTCAGCTGGTTGGTTAGCTGTACAAACAGGGCTTTAAATGGCACAGACGAATGTCCCACTAACTTCTAATGTGATGGCAAATCCATGCTCTACCGTGTTGTTACAGTTATAGTAGGAGTACGTTACCGTGGCATCTCTCCAGTGTAAAATCTTACACCTTTACACCTTTTCTTCCATGTCCAGAGCCGAGCAGCTATCCAGTGTGCAGTACACCCTTCCTAAAACACCTGGCGGCGACAGAGCCGACTTCTGGAGGTTCAGAGGGCTGCGGAGTTCCAAGAGGAATTTGCGGAAAAGCAGGGAGGACCTGTCGGCCCAGCCTGTTCAGACCAAGTTCCCTGCCTACGAGAGGGTGGTGCTGAGGGAAGGTAAGAGTACAGAAGGCAAAGGCAGTTACAGCGATAAAGTGGGAGGCTTTCAACATTATTATGCTTTCTTCTGAACTTTACTGTGAGACAAAGCAATTTTCAGGCTTGTGAGGTAATGCTAACTAGGATTTGCTTTGTAAACACTGAAAAATACATGTACACAAAACAAAGGTAGGCTTTTGTATATAAGCAAAGATTGGATAGTTCGGTGTGTACCAGTTATCTCAGTGGACTGACGGTGTAGCTTCACTTTTCTCCTCTGGCCATGTGGGGTGTTGAGTCTTGTGGTTTTAGATCAAAATGTATTGAACACGTCTACAAGAACTGACTGTGATGTAATATGTGTAACACGCACATATGATATTGTTCTGACACAGCTGGGTTCCTGAGGCCTGTGGTTATCTTTGGGCCGATTGCAGACGTGGCCCGAGAGAAACTTGCCAGGGAGGTGCCTGAAGTGTTTGAACTAGCCAGTAAGTAACAAAGTACCCTCGTGTCTAATGTCTCATGTTTCTCTGTGCGTTTTATTGAGACCATATTCATCCATCACACACGCTAAAGCTGAAAGCTGCTTAAATCTCAGCATGCAGTTCTCACAGGAGTGATTAGTAGTGAGTAGATGTTAAAGTCACTGTTGTGTCCTGTGACATCTTTAAAAATCCAAACACTGGACATCCTTACTGAGTCCCCACTGCGTATTTATATAAATAAGGTCCTTACTTAGGACATGTAAACACTTTCTTTCTGATAACATGTTTTTAGCCCGTCTGTGTTTTAATTTAATTGATCAAACATAATGATCAGAATTCTAAAATAGTCGTTAGTCACAGGGCGGAGTTCAGATTTCTGTACAAAACATTTGCCCAGTGAATTTGTTTTTTACTAGATGACCTCCTCCTCTATTACTACTTACTTCCTGTTCTTTCAATAGGCCTGTTAGTCAGGTTTGTCAAGCTGTGTTTATTTCCCCTGTCACTCTTTCAGTCTTCCATTTCCTCTGTTTATCTTTCACTCTTTGATACTCCAAGCAGAGCTAAACACTCGTCATCCACCTCCTCTCACTTGTAGAAATTTCGAGCATCTTTTAATGTCTGGTTTTCATTTTAATACTCGGTTTTGAAATTCAATTACCTGAAGTGCAGAGCCGTACATGCACCAGTGTACCGAAACACACATCCAGTAGACAAATCCGCACAAAGTGTTTCCAGTCGTTGATGTTAATTTGCACAACTCAGTGATGTTTGTGTAACTGTATTTTCTTTTCAGAAACACATCAGCAGCAAGGAGGGGAAAGTATGTGACTTGGTGCATCAAGTTTTTTGTTTTTTTTTATTTAATTCAGTGAATGGCAGATAATCTATAAACTAGTGTTTGGTGGCTAGTTCCCTTTTCTGTAGATGTTTAAAGAGCTATTGCCTGGTTTATGCGTATTAGGGAATAGCACTTTATTTAATTTTCTTTTGTCATCACATTTGGGAGTCACTCTCCTATTATTACATTTTGGTCAGTGACGCACAGTCTTGCAAACCTTAACACATGAGACTCCAGACAAAAGAAATGTAATATTGTACTGACTCGCAGCTTTGTAGTGCATGTCTCCGTTTAATTCAAACGTGGAGAAAAAACTTTTTGCTGTTCTAGAGTCTGCACAATTAAAGTCTGATCCTGTGTGTCATCGTGATAGCTTCACTTGTCCTAAGTTGCAGAAGAGATTAGCACGTGCTAATAGATGACAAAACGCGTGCTTCCTGCACATAACAACATTTTTGTTAGAATTAAATCTAGTGCTATTCTCCGTCTAAATGCAGGTTTCATGTTGAATGACAACAGCAAGGCTGCATGACGAGCCGTGCAGTTTAACATGCAGCGGAGACTGAGCTGGTATTTTATAAAACCACTGACAACCTCATGTACAAATGCTGATAATAATCATGGTAACGATAACATATCAATAACGATGATCATAAAAGGTATGAATGAAGATCAGGATTTACTTGACTAAAAGCGCAGACTTATATTTGTACTTTTATTTATTTCATCACCCTTTTTTTGCCCATTTAATTACAGCACAGTTAATGTTAAAAAAAAAAAAAAAAAAAAATTTTTTTTTTTTTGTTTTTTCAAAGAAATA